>BRDA01014529.1:56783-97008 GCA_036984385.1 Crenuchus spilurus | reverse complement strand
CCTGAACTACTTCTCTTCACTGTAGAAATGTGTCTGAGCTCATGTATCCAACACTAAACATAAACATGTCAAATGTCTTCAGCTGATGTAAACAGATCAGTTTTGGCCAGCGTCGTCTTTTAGTCTTCATTTCTGCTATATTTGGACTTATTTTGATAAATTTAAGTGTTTCTGGTGTATTAATGTGTTGTGACACAAATAAACTGAGTTGAGGTTCAGTATTCTATGTCTCAGAATGCTCCATCTCTGAAAGTAAGAGAGATAATCAGCTGAAACTTTGTGAGACTTCCTTTAACAGTACTCTTTACAAATATGCTAATAACTCATATTTGAGGAAAAAAAAAAAAAAAAAAAAAGACTTTTTTCCCTGGCGGGGTCACATATGTATGTTTTCATAAGCTTTTGAAAACGGTTAAATAAAGGGAAAAGGTATGAAAGGATGGAACTTGGAACAGTGAATCTGGTACAGTTAAGTTCCTTAAAAACGTAAGATATAGCCTTGAGGGCACCACCCCAGTGCCTCTCCAGTGCCTTCCTTTCTCAGAGTGAACGCATCATTATCCAGTAATTAAATTTTAACATTTTGTAAACGTCCTCAGTTATTCTTCAGCTGTAGAAATTAAGAATGTAAGTCTGGAAGTAGATTAAATAGTTAAAGAACCATTTTTGTGAGCCAAGCTGTATGGTCAAGCCAGGAACCATTTAGGAACCTTTACTTTTAAGTGTGCAGAAATCTCCTGATATCAGTAACATCAGTGCACAGTTTTCAAAACATTGAGGCGATGTTTAAAAACCTGCTTAGTTTTGTGCTCTGTGTCACCCAGAGTGGCTCAGCGGACTAAGGTGCTGTCACTATGATCTGAAGAATTTGAGGAGTTTGAATCCCAGTCATGCTGCTTGCCATCAGCAGTCGGTGCCTGAGAAAGCAAAAATTGCCTGTGCTCTCTCCAGACGGGTAAGATGGCTCTCTTTCCCCATCAACGCTACCATGCAGTGTCTGCTGGCTCAGGTGTCTGTTAGCTGATGTATCAGAGATGGGATCCTCGGCAGCAGTTGGAAAAGAGGTGGAGCTTGACTTCACCTGCGTCAAGCTGAGGCTTGTGTTAGTCTGCACCGTTCTAGAGTCAGGGACTCAATGATTGGTCGATTGGCTACTAACACAGGAAGAAAATTAGTTTAAAAATGTATAAATAAATAAAAAATTTTGTGATTTGTTACTTGATGTTTTGGAAAACAAATTCTTGGAAAATTTGCTAATTACTAGATAAAAATGGTTTCACTCGCAGAAAAAGGTACTTGACCATCACTGTGGTGGTACCTTCAAGGCTACATCTTAACTTTTAGTCGGGGAACATAACTAATATATTCAGTGTTTTAAGTTTTATCGACTCCACACACCAGAAACTGCTTTTTAAACTTTGTTAAACTGTTTAATTGTATTTTTTTGTTAAAGCCTTTAAGAAGCATGTTAGAGGGTCTAAAACGTATACAAAAAAACAATATTCAAATGCTTTGAGTGTCGTGAGACTAATGTTTGTCCATCCGTTGGACAAAATACTGTATGATACCACAAAATATACATGTAATGTTTTGACTGTCACAAACCTAGTTATACAACAGCAGTCTTAGGATAAGGACAGTGATCCCTTTTGTGTATAAACTGAGCTGATGCTCACAGGAAGCTCCGCTGATGAGCGCCTTTTGTTTTGTGTGTTTAGCAGCCAATTAAGTGATGTGCACCCTCTCCAGAGGGCTTATTCAGGCTCGGTCACTACGAAACAAGGCTATAGCAACAGACTCCAAGGCAACACACCTACCCTACCTGCCTTATACTTCTGTATGCTGTGTAAAGCTTGAGAAGGTCAATAAGCGGCCATGGCTCCACAGCACCCTCAGTTCTGAATAAGACTGGATAAGAAAGTCTGCAAACACAGTCATATAAACATGCAGAGGAAGGAGTGGAATAAGAGAAATATACTGAGGGGAGACTGGGGTGAGTGGGCGGAAGAAGAGGAAAGCTAATAGACAGAAAGAGGTTTAAAAAGAGTTCGCTCGCTTAGCCTTCAGATGAATCTTATGTTTGTGCATACAAACATACTCGAAAAGTGGCCTTAATCTTAAAACTGATTTGATTAAAAGTGACCTAAATTTAGTACAGTTTTAAACATGATGTTAGTCTATATGTACATGTTCTTAGACACTGGTTCTAATTGGTGCATACAGCTACTGTAAGGCATTAGTGATCCAGAACGAGTACTCTATCTACCTTACCTCACTAATGCTGATCCAGAACTGTTCTAGTTAATGAATTCACTTAGTCCAGTGTACACTCATTGCTGCACACTTTGTATCATCTACATAAAAAAGCATTAGTAATAGAATGGGATGCTCTGGAACAGCTGCTTTGCTAATGTAGGCCTGTCCGAATTATTACATAATCACAACTAACTGCAATTACAGTGAACCCCCCGCCTATTCGCGGTTCAGCATTCGTGGATTCACGTATTCGTGGAATTTTCTCTAGAACATATCTACTCGTTATGCGCGGAAAACCCACAAATTTGCGGTTTGTTCTGTAGAACATAAACACTGTACAACAGTTGGGTACGTGCGTGCTCCAATACTTGAATGCTATTGGCTGGCGTTCGGATGGCCGTACAAGACCAGCTCTCATTGGCTGATCCACACAACACACAGCCACTTTCGCGGGAGCCGTAGACCTGACTAGTGTTGCTTTTCTTTTACCACTAAGATGACCCCTAAATGCCCAGCTTCTTCTCAGGCTTCCAGCACAAAGTGTAAGTGGCAAAGTGTAAGCAGCTCTCAGAGAGCGAGAGAGAGAGAAGGAAATGGAGAGAGAGCGTGAGAGAAAGAGCGCGAGAGAGCGAGATGGAGAGAGCGAGAGAGAGAGAGAAGGAAATGGAGAGAGAGCGAGAGAGAGAGAGCAAGAGAGAGAGTAAACTTTATTTTCTGTCTTTACAAGTGTTCCTGAAGTGTTAAGGATGATAGTTTAAGGCATAGGGTTTTATTTAACCATCAAAATGGGTACTTATAAGCACTTTTAGGGGGGGTTACAAGTATTCGTGGATTTGCGCTATTCGCTGTAGGTTCTGGTCCCTAACCCCGCGACTACAGGGGGTTTACTGTATTTAATATGACAGAGGCAAATATATATGTTTGAAAAGCAGAAAACATACTTAAGTCTTATAAAAACAACACTACAATATTTCTTGCATAGGTGGCTAAGGCTAACGTTGTTAGCATGCTTCTTAATATTTTGACTTATATTTTCACACTCTCAACATTTAACTGTAAATATTTTGTGTAAACATGCTCACAACAATGCCACGTATCATATAATGTCAGTACAACCTGCTACTGGCTACAAAGTAAGGATAGCTGAAAGGCAAAACCACTAATCAACACATTTTCTTACTTTAGGGTTGTGCTTTTATAACATAAAAGTATAAACAAAGGAAACAAATTAATTGCACAAATTATCAAGAAATCTTGATCATGACCAGCCTAGCCTAAGGTGACCATGCACAGTATCAAATATTGACTAGAGGGGTATACAAACCCAAGCTCTGCCGCTAATAGATACATTAATGTTGGCATGTATATTTTCTCTGTCTGCACCCACTTGAGTACTTGTGTACCAGTGCACATCTCTACTAATAACAGTTCACGTCAGTAATTCATTAATAAATCACTAATATATGTCCTGCATCCACTCAACATCTTACCTGAATTTGGATAAAGGTATCGAGGTTAATCTTTTAAATCCTTTAAAACACTGAATCTTGTATAGTATGTGACTGCACATCAGTATAATAACAAACTGGTCATAATCACACATAATCCCCCAAAACTCTTCTCACTGTGTTCACCTTTAATCCAGTATTACACAAAATAAAGGCAACAAGAGCTCATTAATAAAGAAACAAGGCTGTAAATGATGAAAAAAGGAACAACAGTCCCTGTGAAAGTTCAGCTAAGATAAACCTTAAATGACTTACTTATCAATTGCATTCCTTGGAACCACCAGTTAATTGGAGCCACTCTCCAGAATAGGAGGTGAGAGAACCGATCACCTGTATTGACATCAATATGTCCTGAGGAAACGACTCTTGTATGTGTTTCAAATGGAGAACAACCCAATCATACCACTCCATATTCAACAGTAATAATTATCTGTCTTCTTTAATGTACTAAGAACAAAAAAACCCAAAAATATTCAAGCAGAGTACCTGTAAGATTATTTCTGTTAGCTTTATGTACGGGATAGTATATACTGTTAAATTAAGAGTTCTTTAAGTGATGCATTTGTGAATCATGGCCAGTTTTTAAAGGTCAAAAAACACATAATGTAAAGGTTATGTGCCAATAAAAGTTTTGTCTAAGAACCTTCTACCAAACATTATCCATATGGTTCCCAGGAGTAGCAATGGACTTGACAACACATAATGTTAATAAAATATGTTGGTGAACATGCTTTTCCAGATCACATGTGCATGTGCGTGAGAGTGAAATTCCCCCAGTAAGAGAATAAAGCCTGCAGTAAAGCCCCCTTCGCTCTGCAGTAGGATATGAAGCATTTGTCTCTTTCAGAAAGCCATCTAGAACACAGCGCTGGGGGCCATGCCTGGTGCCGAGATGAGAAATTCCCCCTTCCCATTAATTCCAATGGAGAAATGACTGCCAATGCTATAGGCTCCAAATTTCAATCTGCTGCACTTTGAGCTGGCAATCTTGAGCAATCTCTCTTTTTCACCTTTCGCCTTTTTCCAAGATGGAGCATTTCAATTTCCACAGCAGCCCTGGAGATGGTGTGAAATCCTTGATCTTTTTATATGTAATCTCCTAATCTGTCTCAATCCCCTGGTTTTATAAGTAAAGAAGATGACGCAATCTGATGATACCTGAAGTCTTTCAAAAAGTAGATATTTCTGTCTATTGCAATTTCTGCATAATTGTGACTGATGACTAATAAAATGCTTTAATTTGGTCAAAGAGTTTTGTAAATCACAGGTGGGTAGAGTAGCATAAACCTGTACTCAAGAGACATAGTGATTAAAAGTTTTTTTTTCTCAAAAACTGTATAAAGTACAAAATTATCAGGTCAAAAACAACTTAAAAAATTAATTTGTTGAACCGCAGTGGAGCTTTTTAGTACATTCAGCATTCCATTCCATTTGTTCAGGAGTGTTCTTCTTTTATTAATGCACTCTTGTTCATAAATAAAAGGATGAACCTAAAAGTTGATAGGTGTGATCAAAGCAGTACAGGTGTTAGCACTTTACATTAAACAAAGTCACCAAAAATAACTCAATGCTAATGTAAATAAAAATGATGAAAAATGTAAAGGATGTTCCTTTTGCTTCTTTACCCAAACATCATGAATAACTTTAATACTAATGAAGACATGGTGGTGAAATTTGTATTAAATATACCTCAAATCTGTGTGAAAAAGACTGATGATACAAAATGTGCTGAAAAGATTTCTTTTTCCGTTGCCTCTTCTGAATGAGTTTATTATTCAGTACATTCACACAATGAACATTCCTCCTGAATAGTGTACCAGCACATTTTGCTGTGTCCACGAGGATAACTGAGGGCTTTAATGTCTCATTGCAGCTGCAGGCGACTGATGGAGACAGCTGGATGGGCGCCGGCCTCCACTCCAACACCCGCAGATATTAGTCATCAATTAACACCCATCTACAGTGACTTGCAAAAGTATTCAGACCCCTTGAACTTTCTCACATTTTGCCACTTTACAACCACAAACTTACATGTATTTCCTTGAGATTTTAAATGATAGACCAACACAACATACCACATAATTGTGTAGTGGAATGAAAATGATACATGGTTTTCAAAAGTTTAATCAATAAAAATCTTAAAAGTGTGACGTTCAAAAGTATTCAGCTCCTGTACTCTGATACCTCTAAACAAAATCCAGTGCAATCAATTACCTTCAGAAGTCACTTAATTCGTTAATAGAGTCCAGCTGTGTGTAATTTAGTCTCAGTATAAATACACCTGTTCTGTGAAGGCCTCAGTGGTTTGTTAGAGAACACTAGTGAATTGAACTGGAAACCTACCAACATATGGCCGTCCACCTAAACTGACAGATCGAGCAAGGAGAGCACTGGTCAGAGACGCAGCCAAGAGGCTCATGGTCACTCTGGAGGAGCTGCAGAAATCCACAGCTCAGGTGGGAGAATCTGTACACAGGACAACTATAAGTCTGCACTCCACACATCTGGTCTTTATGGAAGAGTGGCAAGAAGAAAACTATTGTTGAAAGAAAGACAAAAGAAGTGCTGTTTACAGTTTGCCAGAAGCCGTGTAAGTGGTTTTCTAACAAACCACTGAGGCCTTCACAGAACAGGTGTATTTATACTGAGACTACATTACACACAGCTGGACTCTATTAACTAATTAAGTGACTTCTGAAGGTAATTGATTGCACTGAATTTTGTTTAGAGGTATCAGAGTACAGGCGGTTGAAAACTTTTGCATGCCACACTTTTAAGATTTTTATTTGATTAAAATTTTGAAAATCATGTATCAGGAAATACATTGAAGTTTGTGGTTGTAAAGTGGCAAAATGTGAAAAAAGTCAAGGGGTATGAATACTTTTGCAAGCAACTGTACCTGCATTATAATCATGCAGACGGGTATATTTCAAATGATCTCACCACATCTTCATTAGTATTAAAGTTATCTACAGCCGTTTGGGTAAAGAAGCAAATGGGACCCCTGTACGTTTCCCTCAAAGATATACTTTAGCAAAATTCATAAACATTTGACTTCAGTACATTTTACTGCATAAACGTGAATAATTACAATATAGAATATGTATAGAATGCTTTTTTTGCTAAGAGTGTTGAGTAGCTTAACCAGTTTCGTTCTTCCTCCTCCTCTCTGTCCGCTTCTGTTGTGAGCTCGTCTACACATTATGATGTTGAGGCCAAAAAATGTGCCTTTGGCCTGAAGTGAATGAAGCCAGTCTGTAAAAGAGGCTCTATCCATATTGTAATAAGATCAAAGATCACTGTATCATGAACTCATACCTACGAACATCAGTCATCCTTTATTCTGTCCTGTTATAATCTCTCTGCTGTCATTTTATGTGTGGAATTTTAAATGGAGGAGGATATGATGCCGTTCCATTTCTGTGCTGCTGACACCATGTAAGCCACCATTTTGCTGGCTGGTGAGCTCACCTTTGTTCTCTCAGTTGACTCAGTCTTTACCTTCTTTTTGATAAAACCAAGAATCCACATTCCAGCTGGCTGGTTCTTCACAAAGAGTCCTTGTGTCATCTTTCTGAAGCATTTGAAAAGCACTCCAGGATTGTATAGAAGGTTCATGATGAACAGTGCAGTTTAATGGCTGGTCTAATGCGCCGCGTGGCTGGCAGGAGACGAGGAACTGCCCAGCTGCTGTAGTAATCCTGTGATAAGCTGCCCATAGAACAGCCACGCAGGTGTCTTCTAGTACACACGCCTGGAGTCTAATCATCCTCCAGTTACCACAACAGTGTGTCCTGAGCTGCCTGGGTCATAAAGAGTCAGGAGTTTATTTCTGTTTGGCTTTGGGTTATTTAATTCTTGAAATCTTTTATATTCACTTTGGGGTGGCAACCGTCTCATTACTGTACCATGAATGACTGTGATGAGTCTAAAAAAGAGACCCACCTTAACTTACTGTAATGATGGAGTGTAGAGAAGTCAGGATACAGAGGTGAGATCCAAAATAATTCACAAAGATGAAGGTGAGGGCTAGCTGGAAAACATGCACAAACTGTATGACCACATAAGAACAATCTATGGCTGACCAAGGACTAGAAACATAATGGAGCTTAAATAACACACTTAATTATGGGGAAACTGACACGCAGGGCTAAAGGTTCGCAGAAGACAGGTGCGACACATTAACCTAACAGGAAGATGTGATGGAGCGGAGACATAAGACATGATGTAGAATATCACAAAAACACATATGGAATATGAAAACGAGGGCGTGACACTTACACTATTTATATTATCCTAATATATAATAGATATTCAGAATAGTGACAGCTGAGATAGGAAACAGGAAAATAGCAAAAAAAATGTAAATTTAAATGACTATCAAATCTATGTTTATTTTTATTGATCTGGTGCTAATTTAGATTTCATCATCTAACGTATTAATGTTGAGTTCACTTATAATGTTTATAATAATTTGTCATTTTTTTGTGCTGTTAGATGTCACATAGCCAGGTCAGGTAACCTTTCCAAAATGAACTGCTGAATTTCTTAATTCCTTTTTTATATCCTGTAGTAGTTCCTCTATTGATAAGTTTGTTTATGTTGTGGGAGTGTCACGTTTATATGGAAGGTTTCATGAGGGGAAAAGTTAATCAACTCTAAGCTGTTATAGAGCACTGTTAAAAAAAATTACTTTACAGGCCTTCTAGTGGAACAAATCTCATTACCTTAATATGATTCTCCAAAAATTCTCCAGTTTAACCACAATTCAGTTTATACAAAATATAACCTATATTTGATTTATTTATCTGAAAATAAAATTAACAAGTATGTATTGAATATGTTAATTGATTATGCTTAAAACGCTAGAAGCGCGGATGCTACGAAAAGTTTCGTCAGGGGAAAATCCCCCGCTTGGCCCGCCACCCTGCTGGAAGACGATTAGCGTCCTATTGATATGCTAATTACATGACAAACTCTCCAGTGCAAAGTGAGGGAAACCAGTTTCACAGAAAGACACTAAGAATACTATATTATATTTTACAATCAAATGAAGAACACAGAGAAAATGTATTTATTTATTTATTTATTTTAGATCGTTTTAGAGATTTATTTATGCATTGCCGTCTCCAGCGCAAAGTGAGGGAAATTTCTCAGAAAATCAGTCCAGATTCACAGAAAGACTGAAAATACTATACTATATTTCAAAATGAAACGAAACTCAGAGAGAATGTATTTATTTATTCATTTTAGATCGTTTTAATTAATAGCTAATGCAGTTGAATTCCAACCATCAGATTAATACATTTTTCTACTTATTTTCACTCAAAAAGCTTAAACAAATACTGAACCATTAGAACGTGTCCCGTGTTGTGTTGAGGAATAAATCTGGGAATGCATTCAAAATTCAGTTCAAGAAGTGAATGTGAGTTGAAGCAGGAGGAAATGTGGTTGCCTGAGTCTTCTTGCTCTCTGTTCAAAAAGGAGGGAAGAGGAGAAGGAGAAAAAGAGCAGTGTGTCCTTGCTCTATTAGACAGACACTTTCCCAGACTCCCCCATCAATTATTTACTAGTCATTTGGCCATAAAGAGCAGAAGAAATGGCAAAGCCTGCAGGTAGAGGAAAGGTCAGCGCATCTGCACCGATTCTCACTCAATAACCACGTATTGATAGCCACGCTTATTGGGCCGGACACAGCGGGGAACGATCCAGAATGTCACAGACACGTGTTTGTCTCTCTCCACTCGAGAGGTTCCAGCCCTGACTACTACCTGACAGTTTGATATGTCAGAGCCATATGTCAAATCAATACACGACATATTTTTTCCATCTCCGCCTTCTCTCCAAGCCTGAAAATAATGTTATTGAAAGGTTAGCTGCGGTGGGTGGGGCTGTCTTCTTGATTTCTAGCTTGGAGCAATGTGAATTGTGTGATGGTCACAATACTCCCATAGTGAGTGCTTATGCACTGACGCAATGGTAGCCACTGTCTTGCTTCAGATGTGGTAAGGCTGAAGAAAGTCTTGGCTTACTTAATGAACAATACGCCACTGAAACCACGTTCAGCTCCAGTGAACACTAAGTTACAAAACTAACTGGCATTCCAGTACTTACCCTAACACAACACACTGTATATACAACGCTTTTGTCATTTCCACCATGATTTATTAGCCCCGTGACTGGTTATTTATTGAACTTATGAAAGATGTCCGTGCTCAACAGTTTCCCTTTTCTATCTCTTCTCAGCTTCACTATCCAGCTGTCCAGATGGGGTGCAGATGCTGTAGGATGATACAAAGGTAAGACTCAACAAACAGAATTACTGATAGTCACTTCAGACCAGTGGCAACCTCTTTCTGTCCAGCTGGATTTTATAAATGTCAAGTCTGTCAGAATTAAGTGGAGAAAAAGAGGGGTTTGAAATATGTTGCATTTTGCAGTTTTTCCATTTTTAAGCCTATATTTGGTGTGTGTGTGTGTGTCTGTGTGTGTGTGTGTGTGTGTGGTACCAGTAAAAGGTTTGGACACACATTATCATTCTTTTTTTTTTTTCTACATTATAAATGAACACTGAAGTCACCAAGACTATGAAGGAACACATAAGGAATCATGTAGTAAACTTAAAAGTGTTAAACAAATAAAAATGTTTTAGATTCTTCAAAGTAGACACACAACTGATGTCTCAAACACATTAAGAGGCAATAAATGCAAGTCATGAACTCTTGACAAGACACAGCTGTTAACTGAAAGCCATTCCAGGTGACTACCTCATAAAGCTGACTGAGAAAATGCCAAGAAAGCTGCATCTAAGCAAGAGGTGCCTACTGTGAAGAATGTCAAATATAAACATATTCTGCTTTGTTTAACACTGTTTTGTTTACTAAATAATTACAGATGTGTTTATTCATAGTTTAGATGACTTTAGTATTAATCTACAATGCAGAACATTTTTATATAATGAAAAATCACTGAATGTCCAGAAGCTGTGTCCAAACTTTTGATTAGTACTGTATGTGTGTGTATATATGACTGATTTCACTGAAGTAGGATTCTTTGAAGTAAACAAACTATATTGAATTACACTGGTACCACATTAAATTAAGACTCAACAATTTTTTGTCATCATGTATCATATCAATGGTATCATAATATAACATCATTTTCAAGAACATCTTTTTCCCAAAAAATCTCCAGGCTTTTTCATTGAAGTTGTGAAAAATGGTACAAATGTGTTGCTACAATCAGTGTGGACACCTTTACCTGGTATTAACATCTCAGACATTCATTCTCAGAAGCTTGTATTGTCACTCAGCATTCTGGTATGTGGTTATTCCTCAGAAGAGACGTGTTATGAAAGACATCCGTGTTCAACAAGAAATTACAACTGTAATGAACTGTTTAATACAAAGTCAGGCTTAGAACTTCACACATTGTACTTTTTCAATACTGCACTGTGGCAAACAGTTCAAAAACCTTCGATACTTTTATTCCTTCATTTTTTTATTTATGTAAGCGAGCACTATGCTGACCTTGTTATTTGCGTACTTTTTTAAAACAAAGATGCCACAATGGATTCTTAAAAGCAGTATCACAGAACAACAAACATGCCTTTTGCTACATTTTTATTTATTTGACATATGAAGTCTCATACTGATAAAGATATTGACTTTTTAAAGTGTCTTGTGACCTGAAGGTCGCCGGTTAGATCCCCGGGCAGGTTATGACTAGCCCACAAACTGCTCCCTGGGCGCTGTGGATAGGGCTGCCCACCGCTTCGGGCACATATTCTAGTCTACTGTGTGTGTTTCATTGCAATCACATTGACAAAACGTTGAATCTAAAAATGTAATAACAATCTTAAAAAGTCATAATCTATATTTCTCTGACCATTTTCACTGTTTTTGGTTACTGTACCTTTAAGACTGATATGTAAATGTGATCTGTTCTGATTGGCTGCGCTGTATTGTGCCTCATTCAGAAAGTGGTCTGGGCTGAAACACGTCTGTGTGAATGGATGGGTCTAGACTTTTATAAGGCTGAACAGACAGGTGTAGGTAAATGCAGTGTTTTCTGTAACATTGTGAAAAGTGCTATTTCTGTAGTTTAGTGTCCATATAGGAGAGGGAGTTCCATGTTTTGAAACTGCACATTAAACATGTAAATACATTAGGCCAAGTAAAAAAAAAAAAATTAGTGATCATCCTTTTTCACCAAAAATGTTGGGTCGGGGGGGGGGTTGTTTTTTTGTTTTTAGATTGATGGTAGAAAAGTATGTAGCGAATATTAAAATGATGTTGAAAACGTGAAATGGGGTCACCATCATGCTTCCTGTTACTGTATTCCTGGTAAAATGCATCTAGTGCAGAGGCGATTGCTCTAAGACTGCAAGGGAAGCTCAGCTTCCCCTAAAATGTCAAAAAAATAAGTGCTCAATAATATACTGGTGTGTGTACATGTCATTGACTAAATATGCGCTACAACGCGCTCAACTTTTGTTCAGAATTAGCTTCTTATCACTGGTAACGACGCGGCTTTCCTCACTCATTCCCGCAGCTTCACAGTGCTATAAACAGGGTGGACGCTCAGCGTCCACAGAGTTCAATGGCAAAGCAAAGCGTGCAGCGAAACGAGACGAGTCATTGGATAAACGCTGGGCTTTGTCCCGCCCATCGGGCGCGCTTTTTTGCGTAAAAAATAAAAATGTTCGGGTGCTTTTTAGAGGGTCGGGCGGGGATGATCACCAATTGTTTTTTTTTTTACTTGGCCTTAATAGCAATCCATTAACTTTTTGTTGTTGCCAGTGATGTATTTTTTATTTTTTTTTTTTGCCACAGTATCAAGTATTGAAAATGTATCGGTATCAAAATCAATCTTTTGGTATCGTGACAACCCTTGTGCTAAAATGCTACTCTTAATGGCCTCTGTGTTAGTGCTATGACTTGTGCAGGTTTGTTGTTATGAAGCACAGTGGAAAATATACATAATGCAGTGGACACACATGCACATTCACACTGAAACTGCCACCTAATTACTCAGAGTGTCAAATTTCTGGGCTTAGCTTGAGCTGGCTCAATGGATTGGCTCATGTGCAAATACCACACAGACATGTGAGCAAACACAAGCAGTGCTGCACTTTATCTCTTTGCTCATTCCTCTTCATCATATAAGTCCACATGAAATGCATCTTTATCTTCCCAAACATTAAACCCAGTATTTCATACCCTGAGTGTAACATAATGACTTAAGAACGCTGTTCACTGTAGTTCTGTAGGTTGTCCTAATCTTTAATGCTGTTTATGGCGTGCAGGGGAAATCATCTGCTTATTTTCAGGCTTACATAAAGAAAATCCTCTTAACAAAGACAATTACAGGTGTTTTTAAACACACATGACTCATTTTTACTCTCTGCTTTAACAGGCCACATACCACATACTCTGAAAATGTCAATATTGTGAAAAAGTTCAAAAAGATGAACTGTCATGTTTTTATATTCATTACATGTAAAGTGACATGTTTCAGCCTTGTTTTAATGTTGATACTGTTTAAATGGTAATTTAGTCAAACTTGAAATATTCTAATCATTTGAGATTTATGGATTTAGGTTTTCATGAAGCTGTAAGCAAAACATTAAATAAAAAGGCTTGAAATATGTCACCTTACATGTTAAAATACTGTAATTCAGCCAATAAGAGCATTATTAAGTCTGTGGTCTTATTCTTATTATTTGCCTATTTCCACTTGACTTTTTTTAACCCTTTGTAGCAACTTGGTGTTAGTAGCTCAGACTTTTTAGATATTAGTGCTCTAAAAACAGGATTTGGCATTGTTTTGGCAAAGTCTCATCAAAACTGAAAGCACATCTCTGCCATAGTATGTAGCTCAAATGTGCAATTTCCCTTTAAGAAGGACAAACACAGTTGATGCAATAGAAGCCACACTAAACTAGCTTACATACTGTTTTTAAACGTCGGTCATCTGAGTAAACTGGAAAATTCCACTGTTTACTAATGTTTACTAAAGATACAGAGGCTTCATCTTTACACCTGATAAAACTCAGCACTGCCTTCGCATGGGGTGTATGAACGTATATAGAGATATACTCAAATTTCAAACTTTATTTATATAGCACTTTACAAGCAGCCTCAGCTGAGACAAAGTGCTGCACAGATGGTACATTCAACTGAAATGGAAACTAGTGAATAATACAGCAAAGTAAGTAAAAACAATAAATGCAAAACATCAATAAAAAAATAATGGAAATAAAAACACCGTAAAAACTAATAAAATACTAATAAAAATAAATAAATAAAATAAATAAAATAGGTCTCAAGCTGGGTTAAAAGCCAATGAATAAAAACGAGTTTTAAATTAAATTAAATTAACTAAATTAAAGGTTAATTGAAAAATCATATTGTGAGGTTAAAGACTGGGTGGTTATTGAGTTCTAGTGTTAACACGGACAGCCTTGCATCTCTAATTCTAAATTAAAACTCCAAACTCGACTGATCTTGGGTAAGTCGAACACTATAAATATGACTTTTCCAAACCATTCCTTTAAAGTGAGAGTACAGTGAAAACTCACAATTTTCCCCAGTTATTCAGCCAAGACATGGGCTCTGTAGTCAGCAGGAGGTAGAGGGTTTTTCACTCATTGGGCGTTGTCATGTTTGTGCCAAATGCAGGGAAACATCCAGGACTGATTGTGGGTTGCTTTGGAGGAGTTATCAGGTTTGGACAAATGGACACACACTGGCAAAGTTAATTAATCTCCAATACTGCTGCAGTACTGAGAGCATTCTTTTGTCTATTTTTATATAAAGCAGTCAGTACATAATACAAAATTACATGGAACCATGGTGGAGTTTGTAGTGTGTGAGACATGCAGTTTGTACAGTGCTCAGCTGGTAAGATTCAGTGAAGTAAACATATTGATTGGTTGTCTAAATAATGTATAAATTTGATCATTTGGTCTACTAAATAGAAGAACCAGCCGTATCAAAACAGCGCTACACACATACATACACATGCCCATAGCAGTGAGCGGCCCCATCATCCATGGTCCCTGGGGAATAGTTGAAGGTCAGGTTCCTTGCTCAAGGGTACTTCAGCCATGTCCTATTGTTCAGGGAACTGAACCAGCGAAACTTGCCTTCTTCTCTCACACTTAGGCTGTGGCTAAAAAGTAGCGTATGCCTTTAATAAGCCATACTTTAAAGCACAGATTAAGGTTTCATGCTCAAGACTATAAAATGAAATAAGTACAGAAATACAGAGAGAAGCATAAATATGAAATGAAGCAAGCAGACATGAGCGCTTGAGTGGAGATTGACACTGGCTAAGTTAGATATCTTCAGCCTCCAGCTGAGTCGTGCTGTGTCGAGCTCTGGGGACTCTCTCTCTTGTGGGCTTTCAGTCGGTGGAGGTTGTGAAGGGCAGAAGGAGCTCAGTAGGGTATGTCTGACAGTCCTTACCACCATCCATAAATACACCATCCCCCTGCTGCAGCACACAAGCACAAACACACACACACCTCTATGGGGGATCTTCACTATTTTCCTCACCTCTCAACCCTCATGCACTGAACTGCCTGTTAACAGGTGGGTTACTGTGCTGCTCCAGCGTGTGGGTTGTTGTATATTCATTATCAGAGGAAGAAAGTACATGAGACATCTAGAGATCTAAAGGTCATTATAAACTCAGTGTTATGAAATGGAAAAAAGCACAGAGCTGTGAACAAAAAAAAAACACATTTGTCCTATTTTTGCTAATTTGTCACATTTAAATCTAATTTAATTAGTTTTAAGATAAAGACAACACAAGTAAAGACAAAATGCTAATGTTAAATAATCATTCCAGTTCTACTCTGTTGCGGAGGAAACTGATGAAATCTGACGTGCCTTAATTTTTACAAATTACACCCATCTAAAATATTTATATTCTAAAATTATAAATGTTTACAATTATACTTATATACATGTTACACAGGCTTTCGTTCAGCACAAACTCAGCAACAACAGTGTCAAAACAGTGAGTGTCATAAATCTATATTTTGATTAAATCTGCTCTAAACTTCAACTTTCCAAAAACCCATTTCCAGATGTGCTGATATATTGCAAAAAACACTAAACATTTCTAGCCAAGACTTTTGAGCTGTGAACTGAATAAACAGACGTGTTGGCTGCACACTGCTCATTACAGTTTTTAGAAATTGTATGTGGTTTTATTTCTAAAGCTTAAAAAATGTGAGTTGACACTGTATCACTCATCCACTCATTCCTAGATTGGATATTCATGAGATAGCTGTGAGCACTCAGGTGAGAGGTCTTTGATTAGGTGAGCGCTCTTTGTTTATAGAGACCAAATGGGCATTTTCACACATTTCTCGGCCACTAATCCTAAACTGGCATGTGACAAATGACCACGTTGTTATCAAATGAATAGCAGTTCATATAAATGGGCAGGGTCTTGAGTCACTGGCAAAAATGTGCCTCTTGTTGTTTATGCTTCTCTCACAAGAATCTAAAAATGTATTTCGATGCAAGCTATATAGATTTAAAAAGTAGAGCCTTTAATAAGGTTTCCAGGGTATGTTTAGTTTTGTTGCTAGGATAAAATCTGTTATACAAGTGTTTTTGGGGAATTTCAGTTTTTTCCTGCCAGTCGGAGCACAGACTCCAAAGAGTTTAAGGTCCTGCCACAGCATCTCGGTCAAGTCAGGACTTTGACTCAGCCACTCCAAAAGCATAATTTAGTTTCTTTTGAGCTACAGTTGGACATGCTTGTGTGCTTCAAATCATTGTCCTGCTGTATAACCCAACTGCGCTTGAGCTTGGCATCATGAACTGATGGACAGACTGAGGATAATGTATCAATAATGAGACATCCAGGTCCAGACGACACAAGCAGCCCAACACACTTTGACTCATCAGTCTACTTACAGCTCTCCCATGGATGCCATTTTTGCCCAGTGATTTTTTTTTAATTGTGGTATTATGTACATGACCCTGGACTGAGACAAGTGAGGCTGGCAGTTCTTTAGATGTCTGTCAGGGTTCTTTTGTGATCTCCTGGTTGAGTTGTCGATGCTCTTTTAGTGAAAGTTTCATTGGTCAACCACTCATGGGAAGGCTCACAGCAGGGGCAGTCATGGCCTGGTGGTTAGGGATGAGAAGGTCGCCGGTTCAATCCCTGGGCAAGTCATGATTGAAGTGCCCTTGGGCAAGGCACTTTAACCCCCAATTGTAAGTCGCTCTGGATAAGAGCATCTGCTAAATGCCTCAAATGTAATGCAGATGTTCACTACTGTTCCATATTTTCCCCATTTTGTGGATAATGGTCAGCCATTGTGGTTTGCATGTCCATATAGGTTCAACATCTGACAGTAATGTGCCTAAGTGTGGCTAGTGAAATTAAACCCAATAGTTGAATAATTGACTTTGGTTAATTGGTTGATTTAGAAGCTAAGGGGGCAATTACACAAAAGACCAGGTGGGGCTGAACAATATTTTGTTTTGACCTTTCTATTTTAAAAGTAGTTTGATGATTTTAAAATTTTAAATGCGACAAGCAAAATATGAAAAACTTGGGCAAATACCTTTTCACAGCACTGTCAGCATTCATAGATCTGCAGCTCACAATAGCAATCTCATTGCACAGGGCACCAGTGCATCAGAAAATGCATAATGCAAACCTGCCTAATGCAAATGTAGTGTGCAGTCAAATCTCCTGACTTGACATATCAAGTAAAAGAGGCAAATAGCCAGCTTCTTGTTTGCAGTAACAATGCTTAGTCACAGTGTCTTTGTCTCTCGGTTGTGAGTCCTTTGGTTTTGCTTGTTTCTTGTATTGTAAATAAGTAAACCTATTTCTGCTTATATACACACTACCATCAAAAGTTTGAGGTCACACATTGCACTGAACATTTTCAGTGACATTTACTTTTATTTCAAAACTAAGTTCTGTTTTATGTTTCGAGTCAGTGATCTGTAAATGCATAAATTCTGCTCCAGATCTGTGGTAGAAGAGTGAGGTAGTACAGTGTCACAGCTTTTTAGATCAGTTTTGGTGTCTCCCACAAGTTGACAGTGAACATATAGGCTTTAGAACAGCTGTTTACTCTCCACCAGATGTTTAACACATTTTTGCAAGGCATCTGGAGGTATTGGGATATCAATAAACACAAAGAATAGATGATCCATATACAACCACAATAAACTCCATTAAACTATAGAATATGTACAAGCACTTTTCAACTAGAGTATGAAACAAGTGCTGTGGCACTAAATAGTACTTCAAACCACATAAGCATAATATTTTCTGCATCCCACAAGGCCTTGCACAAAGCTGTACTAACGCCTACAGGCTCACTATCAGCAACTTGTGGGAGACACTAAAACTAAGCCAACAGCTGGAGATGCAGTCATACCTCACCCTACTACCTTAGAAGATTGAGTATCTGGAGCAGCATCCTTTGTAGAGTTGGTAATAAACTTGAGACAAATAGAAAACAACAAATTCAGAAATATAAGTGTGTGTTGTCATGGAAAAAAATTCTGTTTAATGGGTATCCCCAAACTTTTGAGTGGTATACAGTATATGGAACCAAGTATGAGTGTTAAATCGATTGGTAAAACCAAATGAATTATGCTATTTAAAAATGTGCACTTTTTTATACAAAAGATACAAATCTTGGGCCACATTCATACCACATATATACTATATATATACATAGTTCACCCAGTCCCGTTTGTGTTTTCAATTTTCCCTCAAAGTCATTCTAAATTGAGATTTCATGATTCAACCTAAAGAAGGTTACTGGAACTCAATCATTGTGAGGTTAGAAAAGTTACTTAACAAGACTCTCTTTACATGTTTACATCATTTTAATCAAAAAGCTTTAATTATTCAGCATTTTAATTATGTCTCTGGCTCTCTTGCAGTTTCTATGACCCCGCTGCCCCTGCAGATGGTCATGGATACAAGGAAGACCCGTCCACTAATTCTTTAGTGCCTCCTTACCATTGTCATAGACTGCCGGATGAGGTCAACCACAAGAAACAAGGTTTCCAGAACTTGGGCTTCAGCAGCAACACCAATCCCAGCAAACTCGACATTGATAACAACCACATAAACCGACTCCATGCTAATAACCAGGCTAGGTCCAACTTACCTCAGACAATGGGGGGTGACTCTGGCCTCTATATTCTGCAGCCTGAGGGAGATGGAACCCACAAAAGAACTTCTCCTGTTGTTCCAAGTGCCCCACCTATATACACCATCTCCGTGCTGGGGACAGAGCCCGGTAAACGAACGGAGAGGTTCCGAGACTCTGGCCTGGGGAACGGGGGGATGACGGATGGATCGGATGGGTATTTGTGTGGGCAGGATGAAGAGGAAGACGAGGACCAGAGACGGAGGATAACTGGATCTTCAGAATATGTGGGAGACACGGCCGATGAAGAGAGCGTGATCTCAGTGGACATTCACACTAGCAGCACCAGCCTCTCTTCATCTGACACCAAGCTTGACGACAGAGTGGAGGAAGATCTGTCACTTTCCAGGAGAGAGCAAGCAAGACAGGAGGATAGTATAAGTGTCACAGACTCTATGGTGGCTGAAGCACTGGCTGCCTTGGAAGCGGCCACTGCAGGAGAGGAGTACGAGTAAGAACTGACCGGCGGTCATGGAGCCTGAGGCTGACCAATCATATATTGCTCAAGCTCTCGAAAACTGAATATAGCCAAAAGTCTATTTTCCTAAAATGGAAATACAGGAAGTCTTCTTGAAAGCTCTTTTTGCTGAGAAAAAATAGAACAAGACTTTACTTTTTAACTGAATTCTCAACATGACCAAATGGCTCATTTGTTTACAAGGAAGAAAGTGCTAAAGTGCTATCTTAGTACACTGGCAGTTGTTTGTAAATGGAATGTATGGATTTCTTATAAGATGGATACATTTTGCCAAGTAGCTCAGTAGCATGTAGTGCATTTTCAGTACCTACACTGGACTGTTACTTCGTAAACATTGCTTTTATATTTTGTTCAAGTAGTTCTAAACAGTTCCCGATGTTGCACAGTGATCCTACCAGACTGGCCAGACAAAAGGACACTCTTGCTTGCTCCAATGCATGCAAAGCCTCTGTGAACACTTTTATGTACTTAACTATGCTTGGAGAAGAATGCTAGGCATTCAACTACAGATGACCAAAGGGCTAGTACATCATACAATCATGGAGAAGAAAAGCACCTCATCTTTCCTTCACAGAATGTACCCACAATTGGCCCACGGGCTGTGCCTTAGACCAGAGGAGCCTTTTATCTCCAAGATGTTCCAAAGTCTACAACGTAAAGTTATCTGTGCTATTTTATTCTGGACTCTTAAAAACAAAGTTATTCTTGGGAGCAATGGTAGAGGAACCACTTTTCCTAAAGATCTTTTGAATTCGGATGAAACAACTCAGGTTCTTGTGCCCAGAAAAAAAGTACTGCACATGTACATTTTTATTTAATGTTCAAACCACGTAAATGCACACTGTCAACATGGTCCTAAATGTCCTAAAACTGTGTATCCTAAAGGCTCACAAGCATATCTGTTTGCAAAAAACAAAAATCCTCAAAAACGTTAATTTTAGAGTAGAAGGAAAAACTGACTGCTTTTAATTGGAAGTGAATGGAAGCAGACACTTTTGGGCCATTTCTTTAGGTCTAGTCATCATGACATTCATCAGGCATTTTCAAATTATGTGAGAAACTAAGAAACATCTGTTTTGGCAATTAACTTATTAACTAAAATAGACATAAAAGTCTGGAGTTAGGACACAGTGAGTACACCCAATCTATCTTAAAAAATTTATTACAACGAATTTGATACAATTACTGTCTCTAAATAAAGGTTAAGACATAGTCTTGAGGGTACCACCACAGTGATGATGCAATGCTTTTATTGTAATTTCAGTTTTTATCGTCATTTTTAGTTTTAGTTTTAATATCACTGCTGTTAAAGAGGTTACCCACTCTAAGGTCTGATGAAGTGAAAAAAATGATCTGCTTATCTCGACTGGAGACATCTTCTGCTCTAAATATTTCTGGATAGAGTTTGGTAGCACTGAAGTGTGTAGCTGACTGTTGACATTTGCTACGAAGTGCAGAAATAACCTACAGTGGCCTCAGCAATTCCTGCAACTGAGCATTTTTAACTGCTAGAAGAAATTGACTGACTCGTCTGAAAGACACACCGACCCTCTTGAAAATCTGAGAGTACATCAGGTTTGATGCCTTGAACGTTTCTTTGTGAAAAATCCTCTGAAATCAGCTTCCACAAGGAACTTATTCCATCACAACTGCTGAAAATTGCCTTTCCTGAGATTGCACAGACATTTCAATCAGATTGTAATCGTACATTTACATACATGTTATTTATACTGCAAATTTATTTTATTTGTACATTTGATTTCAGGCCAGTGATAGTAGTTGACCTAAAATACTCAGCATTGCAAAACAAAGGTTTTCTAACTGAGGCCTGGCATTTCTGACTACTGTGTCACTAAAGGACTAAGTGTCTGACATCACTATATGTACGTGTGCACTTCCATGTGCATATAGTTACTGTCTTAAGAGAATCTCATATTGTCTCTGTAATTGTAACATTATGCAAAAATGAAAGATGTTCTGTTAACTTAAAGACCGTTTGAAATATTTGCGTTACCATGTTTCTGTTTCATTTGTGGTGAAATATTCACACAATGTAAAGGGCAGCTGATGTTAAAAACGGTATACTTTCTTTTTGACAGTGACTATAGGTTTGGATGGAGATGCACAGCAGGTAAATGTAATATTTTACTATCAGCCATACTATTGTCTTAAATTCTCAAATGGTATGTTTGTGAAATTGTGTGAGCTGCGTCTTGATATTGTAGCCAAAACTGTTCCTTTTAAAAATGTTTGTGTTTGAAAAGCAGCTTCTTCTGTACTATGTTAATGCCTTTAATAATCTGAGCATTACACTAGTGCATCTCCAAAAATTAGAAAAAAAATGAGTTAATTTTGTTCGTAATTTAAAAAAGTAAATTATATTCATTTCATGTGAAGTGGCATATCAAGGCTGTTTTGTGTGAATGTTGAAACTGTTACTAAAAATTTAATTCTAATTTTAAGATTCTGGATTTTTTTATAAGCCATGCTGATAAACATTCAAACAAAAAGGCTTGAAAAATACTTTACATGTGAAAAATATAAAATATAATTTGTTGAAATAAATTCTGAACAACAATGAACTTTTCCACAATATTCAAATTTTATGATGTGGTACTGTACAAAAAATATTTTGTGGGAGTCTTGTTTTGTCCTTTGGTCCACTTCTTTAATTTAAGAAGCAGCGAGAGGTGAAAATTGTCAAAGGAATGAAAAAATAAAGTCTAACGTCTGATCATAAGACTGGATGTAAAACCTGCTGACTTTGTTTGCTCTAAGGAGGATGCCACAGGCCTCTCTAAAACATCTACCCAACAGGAAGAAGCTACAGCACTAGATACTGTGTGCTTGTTTGTGTAGACTTCACATGAATGCAAGGCTTTGTGATTTCAATTACATGACCTCAACAACTGTTGCATGAATCATCACAAAAAAAACCCTCTTACAACTGCTTATCTGCACTGACCTGAGATGTCCTCTGTTTTTCTATTATTACATTTCCCAGCACACACATTGATACATTATATCTACAAGCACAAATGTTAAAATATGCAGTGAAACATATCCCTCTGTGTTCAAAGATCGAAAGAAAACAAAATAAGTAAACATTTAGGCATTGTACATGCACAAGTTTGGACACACCTGGTCAAATTAGGTTTAGTTCATCACATCCTTAACAGAGAACAAATATCTGCACAACACTTTAGCAGTTACTGAATTCAACACACACACACACACAGCAAAAACTGCCTATGTGAAGTGTTAAAAGGAAGTTCAAACCAGCAAAATAAAAATGAAGTTTAATTAGTTTTACAAAAGTAAAACAAAAAAAGTAAAGTAATTTTTGTGCAGATTGTTAAAGAAAAAAAAAAGACGACTGAATTACGGCTGTGGCATTATTTACTAAAAAAATTATTAGATATTAAATAGGGCTGTCACGATTATCACAATCGCCTGATCAGGGCTACTTTTTTATAATTGTGATTTAGAGTATTCACAATTTTCCACAGATTGTGTTTCACAGTCAAGTTTGTTTTACAATAAAAAAAGAACATGAATGTATCAGTTATGCAGAGGTAAATAAAAATACAGATTTAATTGAAAATTTAACTGTTGGTGTCATTAAAGCTTTAGAGGGCAGCAATCAAGCTGTGTCTGTGGTCAGTTTTCAGCTGTACTGTATATGGACAGTAAATAGGGCAGGAGATCAGTTCATTTGGTCACTTGAGACTTGTCCTTAAGTTTTTTTTTTTAATTAATTGTCAGCTAAAAGTTAATAATTGTGCCAGGCCTGCTATTACATATCTATTTTTACCTTCATACAAGTCATTATTTAATTGTGCTAATGTATCAGAAGCTCTATTTAGAGCTAATGTATCTTTAGCTCTTGCTATGTGCTTTAAATGTCAGAATGAGTGAAGCGTCTCTTCCAGGTCCATGTGGGAGGCAGTTAATAATTCACAGCTCCTAATATACTCCGAACTAATAATACATTACAGTCTGTTAACCATTCATGAGTAGCTCATAACACGGCCCCACACATTAATTCATTACTTTGAACTTCGGTTTAGTTAATGAGTAATGTGAACCGATATTTTCAATTAAGTTCTCTAACATAGGACAACAAAGATCAGGAAGTTTATATTCATAACCATATGAAAACTTCCAGGGAGATTAAAGAACAACAATTAAAATATACATACTCATGTCCTGTGAAAAGTTCATTTGTGTTCATATGTTAAATTATATTGAATCTTCATTACAGGTAAATGGTACATACACACAAAATTAGAACATTGTTCGAAAAGTTCATTTAATTTAAAAAAGGACTAAAATATTACATGAAATGAATGACAGTTTACCTTTCTGAATTAAGTTATAAATATAAATGAACTTTGTTGCACTACACTTTATGTAGTAACTTTTATCATTATTGTGATAAATATGGCCACAATTTTCTGAGAATATCAGTAAGATGTAAAAACTGAACTGCATGTTTCATTGCAAATCAAGCTAAATTGGTTTAACTGTATTTAGTGTATGTTAAACAAAAACTACTGATTGATATGTTGTTATTGATATTTTTTTCATGTGGCACTTCTGAGGCTGTTCTGTTTGTTCCAACTGATCAAACCTCACAAAAAGTATTGTAGTACTTTGAATAAAGAGCTAGCAGACATGTACTCTGAAGTCCAAAATAGAGGGTTAATCGTTTAGAAAAGAAAGGCATTTGATGTTCAGGTTTTGAAAAGGAGCCAGCTTTCAAGGTCATCAGCACCACTCTGGTGACCCATTAACAGACACCTGTCATTTATTACCCATAATGACCAGTCCATTAACCCGCAGGACCAACATTCCTGGTGTTTAAAAAGAAAATTAAGGAAATACGTGATGCAAGTCATGGAAAAGTTAGGCTTTAAAGACGAGAGTGAGCACAAAGGCAAGAGAAAGATTGTATCACACACGTAGATAACTTTTAATGTTTTTAATGTATAAATTGTGGGTACAAAAAAATAATTAAAACAAAGAATATGTTGTGCAATAATATGACATTTTTAATGTTCCTATATTCCAATACTTTTAAGACTAATTTATTTCGGAAGCTTCATTCTTAAACGTTTAATTTATTTTAAAAGTTCAAAATTGCCATTTTGTCACTGCCCTGAAATCAATCACCATTGTTTCACCAGATCACCAGATGTTAGGTTGAATTCAGTCAGTGAGCTTCTTAAAATGTACACTTCACCCCAAAAAGAGAGAATTTGGCTAATTGGATTGGTAACTTGTAAAGACCAGTTAACATACACTGATCAGCCATAACATTAAAAAATTTTGCTGATATAATTTGTTATGTTGTCAAATACTCCATGTGCCACCAAATTAGCTTCGCCCCACTGAGGCATAGGCTCCACAAGACTTCTGGTATATGGCAATGATGTCCTGTAAGTCGGAGCTGCTGTGGATTGGACTATGTTCCAGCACATCCCACATACAGAGATCTGGGGAATTTAGAGGCCACTATTGGTGGGTACTGACCACTGCTGACTGGGAGCATACCACAAGCTTTGCCACTGCCATCCCAGTCATCTGGTCTTAACTATAAAGCCCTTTTTAAACAGGCTCAGGTCTGCATGAATATTTTTTTCCAGCAAGTCATCTCAAGAACTGAGTGGTCACTCACAGTCCACTGTATTACAGACTTTCACAAGCATCACGGTAATAGGATAACCAATGATGCGTATCATCTGTGAGTGGCATGAACATTGTGGCTGATCGGTGTAGTCTTACTGCCATTAATGTTAAATGCCATTATTGTTGGAGTGAAACTTTTTTTTAAGCTAAAATGTGAACACCCAGACTAGCATAAAATTGTCTAGCCTTATGTCACATAAATCCACATTAATTACAAATGTAATTACATATTTATACCACATTACTTATAATAATAGAAAATATGCCGCAACAATGAACAGACTGACAAAAAAAACTTTAAATTAGACAAACATGAAATATACAAATAAAATTTTGTGAAACGTGACCCCAAAAAAACCCCAAAACAAACAAAAAAAAACCTTGCCCTCTACAATTGATATAATAAATAAACGCTTTGGCAGATGTAGTTTGGCAAAAACAATAAGGGCTCAGAATCATTTACATAAAAGATCCTTTTTCCTTGCCCGTAGCTTAACCAAGGCCACATTTACTTTTTCTGGGATGGCAATATATTTTAAAAACACTCACTCATGAGTAACTACAGGATAGTAACAGGTCTGTCATAGTATGTGAGCAGACATAGATATTGTGATCATTATGTCGCTGTGTTAGCTCAAGATATACAGAACTTTTAAACATGTGACAGAACTAGACAAGCACATTATTGCGGACGAATCATGCAAGTTTAAAGGGTGTGTGTAATGTAGTGCTGAGTCAATGAGTCCAATCTCACATTTAAAGGTGCTAGTGAAAACAACTAGATAGGCCACTTACTGGTGATAACATTTTACATAAAAATATCTTTTTTTGCACCTTCTCTTAACAGATGGACAAAAATAGTTCATGTGCATGTACATTTTCTAGAATACACTCTTTCATATGGCTTTTCAGAGTGCTACTCATGGTGTTTGGATATCAGGCTGGATAATACTTTGCAGAACTATTGAGTATATGTCACATGTAGAATAATAGACACTCAGGTTAGCTAACAACTCCTGAAGCAATATTACACTTATTAAACTGATTTAAGGCAGAGACAGCTTGGCCTAGCGAAGCAGAAACAGTATGTATGTCATACTAAAAACATTAAAGGGGAAAAAAGGAAAAATTGGTGAAAATTTTATAATGATGGTGCATCCTGGCATGTGCCTGGCCAAGATTGTGTTCAGTCTGAGGTCTTTTTTGCAGTTGTTCTTTGTTCATCACAGTAAACAAAAGAAAAGTTGCAGTGAAAAACGTTTCAGGAAGTAAACTATTCAGTGGCTGTGCAGGAATTTTGATTGACAATTAACAATCGACACACGTGTGATCCTTAAGAAGCAGATAATGATGCCATCCATGGCTTATGATGATGATGTGTGTGTGTGTCTGTAAAAAGATGGTCAAGGAATAAAACTACAAATGCACTGGTGCACGTTCCTCATTCTTTTCCACATACACAAACACACCCAGTGGCAGGAGGGTGGAGTCTAATACTGCAGTTCAATTTAAAAGGCTGCTTCTTCTTCCTCACTTCCACCATCTTTTACCTTTGTCTTGCACTTCTGAACCTCTTATATCACTCTAGTAGATGACTCCATCCATCTGTGCTGTGACGGCAGTATGACTTCTGGGTTTTAAACGTATTTCAAATTAGCTGTTGTCTGTACTTGCAGTTGCCCCTTCTTCAGTTACATTACTTTTTGTCATCCTCCTCTGCCTAAGGAATGAAAAATAGCACATTATTACAATGAAAGAGAAAAGGTTACGTATTACTTCGAGTCTTTATACCCATTATAAAGTAGCAGAGATGTGAATACACACATGCATACTTATTCATTCACCCACCCACCAGCTCTCACATACACACAGCTGCCTTTTTATAATGCAATGTGCATTCATTGGGCATTTTACCAGAAACACCCTCTGTGCAGGTACACTTTGTAAGTTTACCATTAGTGGCTGTATCCCATACAGTGCTACACAATTTATAAGCTCCCCCTTCTACCCTATTCACCAAAAGAATGGCATCTCCATAGGAAGTATTGTGTGGTGACTGTCTCAGCACTACAGTGATGCCAACATTGTCTTGGTAATGTGTATGTGTACAGAGACATACTGACATTAAAGATGCATTATAGAAATTATTCATCATGGTCTCATTTTTTAAATCACAAAAACCTAGCATTTGAACAGGGGTGCCCAAACTTTTGCATGCCACTGTATGTACATGAATCCAAACACAAACAGCAAATGAAATGATTTACAAGGGAGGTATTTCACAAAGGATTTCTCAATTTAGACAAGCAAATTAAGCCCAAAGTCAAACCTGTTCAATTGGGGGAAAATAACAGGATATTCTTAATTGGCAATGTTTACCATTAATTTATCTGGTTAACTTAGAAATCCTGCTTTGTGGAAAACCTCCCTGATAGCTTAATGGATTTACTAAGGATTTAACAATATTTGCCATATAAAGTGGTGCTTGAAAGTTTGTGAACCCTTTAGAATTTTCTATATTTCTGTATTAATGTGACCTAAAACCATCAGATTTTCACACAAGTCTTAAAAGTAGATAAAGAGAACCCAGTTAAACAAATGAGACACAAATATTATACTTGGTCATTTATTTATTGAGGAAAATGATTCAATATGACATTTGTGAGAGGCAAAAGTATGTGAATGGGATGACTATCAGGTGTGAGTGGGCACCATGTTTTATTTAAAGACCAGGGATCTATCAAAGTCTGCTCTTCACAGCACATGTTTGTGGAAATGTATCATGGCACGAACAAATAAGATTTCTGAGGACCTCAGAAAAAGTTGTTGAAAGAACATTGTTGCTCATTTGCAGTTTGTTAAAGATCACGTGGACAAGCCAGAAGACTACTGGAAGAATGTTTTGTGGACAAATGAGACCAAATTAGATGTTTTTTGTTTAAATGAAAAGTGTTTTGTTTGGAGAAAGGAAAACACTACATTCCAGCATAAAAACCTTATCTCATCTGTGAAACATGGTGGTGGCAGTATCACAGTTTGGGCCTGTTTTGCTGCATCTGGGCCAGGATGGCTTTCCATCATTGATGGAACAATGAATTCTGAATGATATCAGAGAATTCTAAAGGAAATGTCAGGACATCTGTCCATGAACTGAATCTCAAGAGAAGGTGGGTCATACAGCAAGACAACGACCCTAAACACACAAGTTGTTCTATCAAATAACGGTTAAAGAACACTTAACAGAAATGTTTAGTTATTGCTGTGGGCTTGGGGGGGGGGGGGGTTACATCAGATACTGAAAGCAAAAGTTCACATATTTTTGCAGCTCACAACTATGTCATATTAGAACATTTTCCTCAATAAATAAATGACCAAGGATCATATTTTTGTCTCATTTGTTTAACTGGGTTCTCTTTAATCCATTTCAGAAAAAGCTCATTTGTTTCTGATTGGGTTTGTATACAGTATAAGCTCTAGTCCCTTCCTCAAACAAATCAGTCTGATAGGTACACCCACATGCCCAATTCTGATCAGAGCCTATAGGCATATAGACACTTGGAAGACAACTTGTCTTTTTAAAGTTCAATTTGCATGTTTTTTGAGCACACTTGAGAGAACTTTTCATAAGTTTTCTCCCCAGATATTTACACTCTACCTGTGCTTCTGTTGTATGTGGGGCTCACCTGAGGCTGTGAGGGTTTATTGCTGCTCAGTGGGGCTGCCTCAGCCCTCGCAGGGGATGTGGGAACACTCCCGTTGGGCTCAGTGATCAGCAGGGTGCGTCTGACAGGTTGTTGCCTGGGGTCACTCTTTGTGACCCGGAACCTGAAATTCAATGAGCAAAGCCTAAACTCAGTCAAATGCTTAAAGCAATGTTTCACCAAAATATACATAAATTCATCTAAAAATATCTCTAAAAATTAGAATATTGTGAAAAAGTTCAATCGTGCTCATAATTGGATTCTGAAAGGTAAACAGTAATGTTTTATATTGATTATATTTTAAAGTGACATGTTTCATGCCTTTTTTATTTAATAAAAGATTTATTTTCATGAGCTTTAAGCTAGACTGATCATCAGTAAAACCATTTTTTAAACACAGATTCACTTTTTGCACAACAGTACAATTTTTGTAGATGCACTAGTGTGTGTATATATACTCACTGTACTGTTGCCTGTGACTCAAACATACCTAATAGCATGTAATACCTCAATGAGCACAAATAAGAGCTGTGATTTGATCTGGCATGGACAGGACAAGTTTCTAGATGTAGGCGACATCAATTTTAAGTCACTCTTGCATCAAAAACTGTGCAGTTTGGCCTGGTTTTTTACTTGTCCTTCTAAATAGTCAAGATTTTCAAAGGATTGAAATCTGTGGATTTCAGGCCAGTCCAGATGTGTGAATGCTGCTCAATGTAATCTGGTTGTCCAGAAGATCAATGTAGGTATTAGGGTTACATTTACTGCCACCATCACAGAGCCTCCTCCAGGTTGAACAACACCTTACATGCAGTCCTCGTTGAAGGCTTCCTGCGGTCTGTGATGAACACAACACCTAGCATCATTCACATACAGGCAGAAAAGAGATTCTTCTGACCAGAGAACACATTTCTAGTCATGAACAGTCCAACTTCTGTGTCTCTTCATCCATTGTATTGAGGCAACTTTGTGAGCAGAAGTGAGCACAGGTCTTGTGTGTGCCACTCTGCTCCACATGTACATGGTATGAAGTTTCATGTGGAGTTTCCTTTCAGAAATTGGTTGTGAAGGACCTGCTTTAACTTCTAGAAGTAATTATTGCCTAAAAGCTAAATAATCTTCATTCACTAGCCATGAAACTTGCCGATGGGCCATCAGTTTTATCTTTCAGCCGCAATTCTGAGGAGAATTTCCTGTAGACTGGGATTTTTGCCACTGCTGGCAGACCCGTATGACCACATGCTTTGATACACCTGCAAATTCAGCTACTTCCTTCACACTATGGCCTTTGATTTTTGCCAATCATTAACATCTGCTTTGCAACACATTTTGCACATATCAAACCACACATTCATCTTTCAATGCACTGTACCACCTCTAGTCAATCTCTGACTGCTGTCACACACCCAACAAGTATTTATCATCTGCAGGAGCCTGAACTTACTACCACCTTATAATATTTTGTTATTGGACCACATATATACATACACACACACACACACCCCACACATATTGACTAAGACTGGTGAGACTGCTATAAACTCTCATTCAAATGGGAAGTGCTCAATTAGCATTCAAATCACAGTCTCCAGCAGAGAACAGAAGCATAAATGATGGCCTGGACCAGACATACTGCCCCCACACACAACACACAGGACATAAATGATCTTAAAAGGATGTCCAATCAGTTTTATGTGCAGACAGACACACACACACACACAAACACACACACACACACGTAAAGCAAAATGCCAACATGTCAACCAGTAGAAGGTAAAACACATAAGCACTGGTAAGATTGAGCAACATCATTTGCATGAGCCTGTTTGTAGATGCATCCCCACACAAAGATACACACACACCTCCTCCCACTCACACACACAGGAATGGTAATCAAATAAAAGGAATTAATTTCCACGTTCAGGTGAGCATGACCCTGACATACACCCTCATTCATCTGAATGAACAAATCAGAAACAACTCGCTTAGCATTCAAAACTCAGTCTCAGGGGTAACACCCCTCCCCCTCCCCCAAATACACACCTGCCTACTGACAGAACGGTGACCTCCCCGATGTGGCTGCGGCGATTGGATCCACGTCTCATGAGTGGCCATTTCTTCTGGCTGCAGCGGTTGCAGATGTTCTTGTGCCCAATTCCTCCAATAGTGTGCAGGTGGTTACAGGTGTGCTTAGCCGCTGAGGGAGGAGCTCCGGGTGACACTGGCGTTGGTGGCGACATAGTGGGAGAGGTGGGGGTCACTGGAGCACTGTATTAATATATCAAGCACACAAAAAAATTGAGAATCAACACAAAGGGCCTTAAAAACAACAGTACTACAGAACCAGCAGCACAGAGCTCTCACACCGACTTCAGAGTATTTGAATGTATATTAAAATATTATGTTTGACAAATAGGCAAATGCAATGATTTTCATCTAAATGTAGTTGATCAGTCATGACATGGTTTATTCTATTAAGATTGTTTCTTTAGCTTAGCACTGGTGCTGTGAGAGTAACAATAATGAAGGCTGATGCCCACAAATTCATTTTGCACATGCCACACCACTGAGTTTTAAGCAATCTCAACAGTTGCTTCATAGCATTGAATAACATGCTGTTATCTAAAAAAATGGACCAAGGTGTACAAAAAAAGGGTTAAAAGAAGTCTGCTGCTACTGCTAAGTGTACATCCGTCCACTTTTATAAACATATGAAACCGCAAGTTTATTTAAGATTACTTCAGATGTCAAAATGAAACAAGTAAACTTGAAACACTAAACATGCCTTTGGCAATCAACTACAGCCCTACATAAGAAAAATGCAGACAACACATTCCACTTTTTCCAAAAAAAAGTTGGGACAGTAAAGCAGTACTACAGTGGTAACCCTACTTACGAACATCCCTACTAACGAGTATTCCAGGTAACGAGTCGAGATCTTGGAATATTTTTGTTCCAGTTAACGAGTAAAAGTAAAAAATATGTGAACCGCTAGGGGCGCTGCGGTCGTAGCATCCCCTAGACGCTAGCGTAGAAGAAGAGGTCAGTCATTACCTTTGACCGCTGTCCAGTGAAAGTGAAAGTGCTAGTGAAAGCGACACTAAGGTAGCAAAAGGTAGAACAAGAAAGTTTTACTTTTACTTTTACTTTTCATATGATAAGTGTAACCATGCCGTACACGTACGCCCGTCCTCCTGTCCTCCTTAGCTGCCAGCCTACACAAGCACCGTTGGTCTCTGCTTAGCAGCCAGCCTACACGAGCACCATCGTCGTCTTGTTTATGTTTTAAAAAACCCATATAAACACATTATTTACATATTAAAGTATACTGTATATTGGCCGGCTGACACGGATTAATCAGTTTTACATGTATTCTTATGGGGAAAATGCATCCAGCTAACGAGCAAACCAGCTAACGAGCTCAGCTCCTGCACGGATTAAACTCGTAAGTAGGGTTACCACTGTACTTTGTAATGCTGTCGGTCCTTCTCAAGAACACTTAGAAGATGTTTTGGCACTGATTATAACAAGCAATGAAGTCTTTCATGGGTTATTTTGTTCCATACTTCCTGAAAACACATCTTAAAGTGTGCAATAAAATGAGGTACCATGACAGACTTTTAGACTTGTGGCTGATAGCAGTCTGGATGTTCCTTCCTTCCTATTTTAGATAAAAGTCAAAATAAAAGTACAAAATATATTTTTGATACTGTCCCATCTTTTACTTATTCAGTGTTGTGAGTAATTGGAAAGATGTAAAAATGTAATCTTTGTAAAATGTCCTAGTTTGTACAATATATTTATTAGGGGTGTGTATCTGTCCAATAAATGACGATCCGATATGTATCTCGATTCATGCGGTACGATACGATTCAGAAACGATTTATTTTAAACTGGACTGATTCGATTTGGTTCGATTAATTTGAGGAGGATTTAGATACGATTCGGTTCAGTATAATATGGTAGGAAATAATACAAGTTACTTGTTTAAAATAGATATTTTACATTATGAGTCAACATAAGTTATTACTAAAAATGTGTTTTTGCTTTCAGACAGATTAATGAAATACTAGAGAACTAGTAAAGCTGTATTTGACATGTGAATTCAGAGACAGTAAAATACTGTGGTGTTGGGATGTGGTACCAGGGCTCCAATGTTTTAAACAAGTCCCCAAAACCCTCATTCTCCACCACACAGTATGGTCTTAAGTCTTTGACAATGAACCGGGCTATTGAAGCCGTTATTACTTTGGCTCTACCTGAGTTGTGGTGAAGTTTTGGCTGAAGAAGTCCTGTTTTTCTGTGTTTGTCATGTCGTGTCTTTGGGCTAGCAGTGCTAGTGTCCTCATCACCACTTTCCTCATGTCGTCTCACCAAATGTTCTCCGCTCTTCATTTAAAGACCGAACTTCTTCCAAACTTTAGATTTTAAGCTCGGCGGAGCGTTGTACAGTATATATGTGGTTGGACGTTTGTCTTTCAAACATGACTGTGACAAGTAGTAGAGAGAGAGAGAGAGAGAGAGAGCAAGAGAGAGAGCGCAGCAGAAGCACACAAAACCGACTGACAGCTCTTGAATCGGGCCATCGGCCGGTTCACTTTACAAATAGACTGATTCAGGGGTCCATGTACCGATGCACTCACATCAAAATCGGTCTTCTGATTCAAATCGGTTATTTTTTAGACTAATATTTATGTAATCCTGTAACTCGTTTTAGGAGATGTATATGTTTGGAGATTGTGAGTCTCAAACTGAGCCTCTTCCCCCTCTCTTCCGCCCTCGCTCTTTAGTTAAGTGGAGATGCTATGCTGCCTCTGACTATTTGAGGAAAACACAGTGGTGCTCCATTACACCACAGGGCAATGCTGTTTGTGTATTCATGTAATGGGCCTGTGTTGCAAGTTATGTCAGGGAAAAGATTTTGAATAAATGACCATCTGTAAATGGGTAAAAGAGAAATAGAACAATAAAATCATGTCTATAGTGTCTAAAAGTGTAAAACAAACCCACATTAACTGTTCCAAATAATGTTCAAGTAAAATACACGTAATGGACTTCTTCATTTTACCAGTTGTGTAGAAATACTCTATATGTGGCAGCACTAACTTTTTGATACATGTGAAACATCCACATGAATGCAAGGAGGACTCCAGGTTTCCCAGGAGAACGAGCACCACGCTGCCAATTTACCTTCTTTCCATAGAACTTTCAATCCGTCCTCAGGTAAGCAATGAAGGAAAATATGATTCTCCATTCCGGGTCACCTTCTTGCCTTGCTCCAAATTGAACTGCAGTGTGTGTTCTGACACCTTTCTATCACAGCCAGCATTAACGTTATCAGCATTTTGTGTTCCAGCAGCTGTCTCATGGACTGGACCAGACAGGCTAACCTTCACTCCCCACATGCATCATTCAGCCCTTTTCGACCAAGTGAACTCTGGTTCTTGAACTGGTTTTGTTCAGAACCGTGGTGCTATTCAGCAAATTGGCTTGTGTTTACAGCAGTTTTGATCAGAACCAAGGATGCGTTATCAATGGCGGTAGGTTTCTCTAAGTCCAGAATCTTTTTTTTTTTTCCACATTTAGTTCATTAGTGTATACATCACCATGCCATTGTGATGTTTTGCACCAACGAGGACATTTACTGGGCTAAGCCCTTGATGTCTTTACGTTCTATTAAAGCCTATGAACAAACAACAAACGATGTGGTTCAACAGACCACAGCATGCTCCCACAACCTCTTCTCTACAACTTGATGACTGTTGTCATAGTCTGTGGTGAAAACCTACCATCCTTTAGTTCCAGCTGGGAACCAACTGTTCAGGTTCCTGATTCATTTTGATGGAATTACACTAAAACTAGGTGTGTGAATGGGAAAGGAGCCCATTTCAAGTTAGTGGAAAGGGCTGCTGAGTTTTGGATGCCCATTGCCCTGTCATTAGTTCTGTATTTGTCCTTCGTAGGACCACTTTTCATAGGTACCAACTACAGCATACATCATTCGGTAGATGATCAGACCCAGTCATCTAGACATCACAATTCAGCTTCTCAAAGTGGGTCAGATTCCATATCTGAGATCCCCAGATAATGTGATGGTTCATTCTGTGACCACAAATGCCACATAATTGTGGTCTCTGACTCTGATAAGGTGGTCAGCGCTGGTAGATGTATCTAATAGAGTGGACCATGAGCTAAGATAGTGTGTGAAATCTCCAGCAGCAGCTCTGCTGAGACTGATCCACTCATAGCGTAACAAACCAACACACCACCACCACGTCATTGTCACTGAAGAACAGGTGAAAGGAGGATAAAGTATACAGAGAAACAGATGAACTACAGTCTGTAATTGTAGAACTATATAAAACTGATAAAATGGACAATGAATGTAGATACAAGGAGTTGTGGTCGATCAGCGTATGTTGCTCAAACTAAAGCTGAAAAAGAACACATACCCATTTAGCTGTGTTTACCCAAACTTTTCACTACCTGTATATATTTTGTTGAAAACAGCTCGTGTCTACAAGCAGCAAAAATAATGGCTTACAGAAGCCGCATGCACTTTTCCTCATTTACAACATCCAAAATGATCTAACGCTACGCCCAGCAACAGATTCTCTTTCTCAGAGTCATCAATCAACTACTGCCTCATGCTGGACTCCGCCTCCTCCTGGCTGTAGCGTCCTGGCTCCTCCCTGCCACTGCTCTAAGTGTTTCTCTGGCTCTCCTCCAACAGCTGGTCAGGAAATGAGAGCGGTCTGCCCAGCGTTGCCATCCTGAAATCCCCCATCCTGAAGCTAATCTGTCCCTTGCACTTGTCCACACACTCTTTCTCTCTCTCTCTCTGTCCATCATTTATTCTCTCTTACTGCTCCACATTGACATCTGCCCTCTTTCTCAGTTTGTTTATTTTACCTCAGCTCCCCCGGTTCCAAATGAAGGAGCCAGAAACGGCATATATCCCATATATCGCTGTGTGATCTGAAGTAAGTGGTACGTTTTGAATATTTATGTCTTTGCATAATCCGTTAAACTCATATATTTTATAAAAGTCAGGATAATTCAGTTTTCAGAAAATGAGTCCTAAAAGACTCTACACATAAAATAAACGTTTTGTACAAAGCACTGACAAGGTTTCTTTCTACAATGTTACGGACAAGCCAAAAACCTTTTAAATTTTTAAGCCTTTATCTTCACAAACCAGTCATATAGAGCTTGTGTTTGTGACCCTCTCTCTATCATTCACCTCTGAGATTCCACCACACCCTTATACACCTGCATTCACTCCTCAAGGGCTCACTCGTATGCTTTGCTTACCAATAGAAGTAAAGAAAAGCAGACTTTGCCGCTTAGGCCTGCTCACACAGAGCACACGGGTCTATTGAAAATATCTGAAAGAGTTTCAAGGCTGAAAGATCTGAAGAGAACCAGGAATCATTCCTCAGCATCTGTTTCTGAGACTGTCAATAGCATTCTCTAAAGCCATATGCAAGGACAAATCAGCTTCAGACTGACATGCAATGGATGACAATGAGTAGCTGTATGATGTGAGTGGAGGATGGAAGCCATTCAAGTCAAAATTATATATGCACTGCTATATTCAAAAATATCCAAGCACAAGTCAGTTCTGCTCATACTACATTACTGCATTTAAGGGAAGCATCCTGAATAAAGAATGATGCCTTATCCAAACTTTAGGTACTGTTTATTAGTGTATTTGTTCATACTACAGCTTGTTTTGCTCTTAGACCATCTCAGACTATTCTTACAGTTATAAAACCTTAAATATTAGTGTCATAATAGTGTTTTACAGCAGCTGGTGAAACATAAAGCCTGACGATTAATACTGAAATAATTTTAGCGCCACAAGATTCACATCTGTTGTGTTACCAAAAAGCTGAAATGATCTGCTTCCTCAAGCTGTTATCATAAAGATTATACTGCCACCTTGTGGTTATAAAGGTACCTTACAAATTGGGATGCTTTCAGTAAAACTATCATTTAAAATAAATAATTTATTTATAAATAATTAAAAAAAAGATATTTTATTTATAAAAGACAAATTCTTAAATCAGATAAATTAGCATTTTCAACTAAAACTATCTCTGTATTTGTCCATTTCACCCACTATCCATTTTTTAAGCTTCTCACATAATTTGAAAATGCCTGTTGCTCTTTACTTTGTGTGTAAATTTCTTGCTGACTAGACCAAAAATGGCTTAAAATTACTTTTCAACATTTTAAACAATTTAGAATTTTTTATGGGAAAATGGTTTGTCCTCTTCTGTAAAATTTCATTTTGGATTATTTTTGTTTTTACATACAATCATCTGTTCAAAGAGGCTTGTGTGCATGTTGTGTCGTGGCTTGTCAATAATGCTGAATTCTTACCCATCTGAGTCTATGCTGTTCTCAGTCACCATGGCCTTCAGGGCATCTGTGTTAGCTGAGAAAAGAAACATTTTTGAAACTTTCATAACTTGTCAAGTTGAAAGCACATTTGGTTACGAGAAGCTTCTGAGCCAAAGGAAAGGATTTGGAAGCAAGGAACACTTAACGAGTGGTGCTGCTGTTTCACTCCAAGCACAGTTAAACAAAACACTGCTTGTAATTACAATGAGAACAGTGCAACCTCCCTCTGTACAAATGAGTGCAAAAGTGTCCCTTTTGTACTTCTATCCAAGGATAGCGTGCCGTTCTCTAATCTTAATGGATGAGGTTACGACACTGGTTCCTGCACAGTAAACAAAACACAAAACACAATAAAGGCCAAGATCTGTGTAAGCCAACAATAAAGTTAGATATCAAATAGAAATAGAAGTGTCTGAGGAAAAAGGTCAGCTCAACTCTAAACAGCTTTTATGAATCCATGTTCAGTCAATGGGAATAGGTAATTGAGCAACCAAAGCTAAAACGTTGACCCATCTTTCATAACACTTTCATTTCCTTTTGTTCAGAAAAAAACATTATTCATGTTAGAAGGATGAAGGGATTTTTCCCCCCACAGAGTCTTCTTATCTAGCGAGTCCAGTGAATGCACAAAAATGAGCTTCTTGTGAAAGGAGTATGCATTGTTTGTAAACAAGGTTATCTACAGAAGTTTCGCTTCAACTTTGTCGATGAGAAACTGGACGAGGATGTGAAAAAATCAAACTGACATGAATGATGCTGGCACACAAAGGCTGGCAGCTAACTCACTTCCTATCCAAAACCATTGCGAGATTTTCCTGGTGTCACACATACATAAAGAAGAAAAAAGACAAAGAGAAGCAGAAACTACTGATCTAAGCAAAAAAATAAAAGAAATAAATAATCAATACAATACGGAGGCAAAATGATGACTAGTTAGTAGTCTTTGTAATATAAAGAGGTTGATTAAAAAGATGCTAACATTGAAAAAATATCCTTGTAAAACTATCACTGCCACTTTCCAAAGCCCTATGTGGAAATTAAAATTAAAATTACAGGGGCTCATGCGATTCAGAGCTCCTCTGATTTTTATGTCTGTATCTGTCATGTATGTTTTCCTCTCACCCTCTGAGAAAAACACAGACTGAATTACCTACTGTTGTAGCAAAGTCAGCACTCTGTCAGTCTTGTCTGAATGCAAATCTCCCTGATTTTCCAGGCAGATGTCTTTTTACATTGAGGGGAAAAAAGAAAAAAAAAAAAAAAAAAAAAACTTTCGTCCTCTGCTATGTGCAATATTTAGTCATCAATAATCTACTTGGTCTGGATGGACTTGGTCCTCTTGGTCTCCATACTCTACCGGAGAGAGCATTATGTGGGGGAAAATGAAACAAGTGAGAAAAACAAGGCAATTGTAATCACAGCTAAAGATACACGTCACCATCACTGGAGTTCATTAAAGATCTGATAATAAACTGTTTAACTAACAACTGTAAATAAGCTTTATTACTTAAACTAATCATTTAATACAATACAAATCCATGTTAGAATATCACAGATAATAAATAAGTGACAATCATATCACATAGAAGATACACCAACATCAGGGCTTTCACATCCACTGATCACTTAAACATTTTTGCAATATGACATGTTGACAGTCACCTTTACACTGTACACGTGACGTTGTATATTCATTTTGAAGGGTTTTAACTGTTATTTTCCTTACATTAGTAATAAGTTGACATTTAACTTTGGATACACTGGGGTAAACGTTTTGCCTCTTCGTAGTGCTGACCTCTGAGCAAGGAAGTATTTTGGAAAGATGAGGACATTCTCACACAGGCTGACGTCAAACCAGGTCATCTCATGTTTCCTCTTTGGTCTGGATGTGATTCACTGTATGAGGATCAGCTGAGGTCTGTTCATGCTCCATTAGATTCAGTTCAAACTCATAATGATCAATGACTGTGTGTTACTGCCTTATAACACCACCCAGTTCAGCACAATACAGCAGCCCAGTCACGCTCTACTCAGACACTTGTTTAGATCAGACACACCAAAGTAAGTTACTCATACTACAACACTGATGACTGAGAGGTGATCAGCACCTAAAAGCCACTCTGACACATTATTATATACACATTACAAAACTGACTTACATCAGTATTATAAACTCATGACCAAGTCAATACAGAACAGCAAAAACTGATCAGACAAGTGTTTTACACTAACCAGTGTTGTTTTAAAATCCTTTAAACTTTGACCAATGTCAGATAACACTGCGTGTCTGACTATGATCTTCAAAAAAGTGTGAAGAAACAAAACCCCATAGAAGTACTAGCACATAATCAAATTATGAGGTTTAAAAAGGTTGAATGCTTTTGGGTTACAGCAAGGTTACAGACTCAATCTTCCACTCTTCAGGCTCAGTCAATCGTGTAGCTGCAGAACAACAATGTAATATGCAAATCATTCAATTCACACACTCCTACCTTCATTTTTCATGATGTAGTGAACAATCTGGCCCACAGTGTCCGTGTTGCCCTCACTGTAGGTGTCATTCATTTCTAGAGAGAGAGACAGAGACAGAGACAGAGACAGAGACAGAGAGAGAGAGGAGAAAGAGAGAGACAGAGAGAGGAGAAAGAGAGACACAGAGAGAGAGAGAGACACAGAGACAGAGAGACAGAGAGAGAGAGAGACAGAGAGAGAGACAGACAGAGAGAGAGAGAGAGACAGAGAGAGAGACAGAGAGAGAGAGAGAGAGAAAGAGAGATAGAGAGAGAGAAAGAAAGAAAGAGAAAGAGAGAGACAGACAGAGAGAGAGAGAAAAAGAGAGAATGAGAGAGAGAGAGAGAAAAAGAGAGACAGAGAGAGAGAGAATGAGAGACAGAGAGACAGAGAGAGAGACAGAGAGACAGAGAGACAGACAGAGAGAGAGAGAAAGAGAGAGAGAAAGAGAGAGAGAAAG
>BRDA01014529.1:24337-55656 GCA_036984385.1 Crenuchus spilurus | reverse complement strand
AGAATCAGAGAGAGAGAGAATCAGAGAGAGAGAGAATCAGAGAGAGAGAGACAGAGAGAGAGAGAATCAGAGAGAGAGAGAATCAGAGAGAGAGACAGAGAGAGAGAGATCATTACCATAAAGCAAGTCACAGAGTTGAAGTAGTAAACATGACTATTCTGAGACAGAACAGAGAGGCTTTGTGAGTTTAAACTAGTCTTTCAGTCTTTAAATCTTAAATGATGCCAATCAGCTCCACAAGTTAAGTCAAACACAAATCATGTTGTGAGAAAACTGTTGCCTTTAATATGTAGTTGAGTTTACTCTGTAAACTTTACAGTATCATAAATATTCATCATCCTTTCCCAGTTGTTGATCCCCTCTAGTGAATGCTGCACTAGTACTGTCACAATTACTACATAATCACCTGATCCTGATTATTTTAGATAATCACAATTATTTTCCACAGATGTATTCTTACACAGTCACATGTTTATGCTGAGGTAAATAAAGATCAATAAAAGTAAGCAGAATTAACTGAAATGTGATGGGTTTTATGAAAAACATTTCAACTGTTGGTATCATTATTGTTTTCACAGGGCAGCAGTCTGTAATGTTTGTTTATTTGGGCTTGAATAATTTGTTTATTTGCATTTGTGGATGCTTTATTAGTTCTGAAATGAACTTATTTTAGTTTTTAGCATTGCAATGACAATTCTAGTTATTTAACAAAGGTGGGAGAAAGAGTTACATGAATTCTATCCATACAAATACAGGACCAGACTGGTATGATCACACACACACACACACACACACACACACATTCTTACACATATATATTCTTATAATGTACTTCTACATACAGCATATTGCTTGTTTGTCTTGTTATCTGCTTGGAACAGTTCATTACAAACTTGATGAATCAGCATTCGTGCCAAGAGAACTCTATATTAGCAAATGACAGTTTTTAAATGCATAGCTCTTATGGAATAAGTTTCATATGTTTAAAATCAACACACTCAGTATCTACTTTCTATCTGGGGAGCATGGCTCATGGGAGCCCTAGGCAACTGCCTACCTTGGCCAGCTGGGGTTAACCTGAAGTGAACACAATATCTTCTAATGGTGTAAGTAAATAACACACTATTGTCATCATATCCTTTCAGTATAAGGTCATATTTACCCTTGAAATGTTTCAACCAGTTCTTCAAGAGAGAGACACAGAGAGAGACAGAGACAGACAGAGAGAGCAAGAGAGAGAGACAGAGAGAGCGAGAGAGAGAGACAGAGACAGACAGCTTACACTGTCTAGCTTACAGTTTTATTTCAGAGACCACCTCTACTTGATTTGTTTAACATATTTTAACTACAAACTGGAATAGTAACTTGTGCCAGTTTATTTCTTGATTGGTCACAATAGGCTTTCAGATTATTGATGTAGAATTTCATGTTCACTGATAACATCAGCCTTTTGTTCAAGGTGTCAAGGTGGAGAGAACTATGAAACAGTCACAGCTACTGATCTCCTATTGGCTGTGTGCAGCTTCATCTGAAATATGGTGCTCATAAATTGTAAACATTTGAACATCAGACTGTTTTCCACTGTGCTTACTGCTGAGCTCAGTGCAGTAAACATCCGTGTCTACGTCGTGCATGACTCTAAAAGAGTGTTGCAGAGCGCATCTGTAAATTATTCACATTCTGTGTGAAGGTGCATCCATGGGAGGAGTACTTGCATCACATGCTCAACACAGAAGGCATCTCCACCACCACACCTGTTATTGTAATGCACATCTGAGCCACAAATGTAATTGACTGACAAGTCTGCAAATGATGAGCTGACTTGTCAACTTTGAGGGGGCAGGTCTACATATTTTAGTTTATTTTTAACTCCTGACTCAGAAACGCTACTTCCTTCATTTTCTGCCCTCAGGCCACGAGCATGTCTACATAAAGCACAGTAATAAGTATTATAATGTGGAATTGGAGCCGTTTTCTTTAATCACGTAAAAAAAGCATGATGCTCTGTATATGTCAAAATAAATGAAACAGCAGAAAGAAGTAATGATATTAAAGGAGAAGAGAAGATGAAAATACTATAATCCTTAAATGATTAATCTGCTGAAACACACATGGTTAGGCCACTGAATTATAATGTGCATGTGTCCATCCACTAGACAGGCTTGACCTAAGATAAACATCTTGACTGACCTCTCAGATATTCTTCAACCACACACTGCATCTCAGAATAGCTTTTCAGAATTGCAGGTTATCTCAACTGTATCCGTCAAGTAATGTATGTGAATGTACAGAGGTTGGACAATGAAACTGAAACAGCTGGTTTTAGACCACAATAATTTATTAGTAGGTGTAGGGCCTCCTTTTGCAGCCAATACAGCATCAGTTCATCTTGGGAATGACATACACAAGTCCTGCACAGTGGTCAGAGGGATTTTAAGCCATTCTTCTTGCAGGATAGTGGTCAGGTCACTACGTGATGCTGGTGGAGGAAACCGTTTCCTGACTCGCTCCTCCAAAACACCCCAAAGTGGCTCAATAATATTTAGACACAAAGACTTGCTGTCTTGGTCACAGATGCGCCAGCAAGACGTGCAGCAACAATTTGTCCTCTTTTGAACTCTGGTATGTCACCATAATGTTGTGTGCATTGTAATATACTATATAACTGTGCTCTTACCTGCTAACTGAACCTTCACACTCTGCTCTTACTGGTGCAATGTGACATTAATGAAGATTGGCCACCAGACTGGTCCAATTTAGCCATGAAACCTCTCACACTAAAATGACAGCTGTTTCAGTTTCATTGTCTAAGCCCTGTATGTGGATATATACAGTCTCGATTTTTGAAGGAACCATTCTAGATTATTTGGGGACATACTGTGCTGTAGACATTAGAGAGAGGGAAAAAAAAGGCTCCAATGTACCTCCCTCTACATCTTCACGCGACATCTATTAGGTTCAGTACATCTGGCTGGCCATGTTCCAAAAACTGCTCTCAAACAATGAAGAGCTTCTAATTTTGAACTAAGTGTGTATTCCAGGAACAGGTACGTCAACTGTTACAATACAGAAGGTGTAATAATGTACACACCCTCTCTCACACTCTAGGAATCCAACCATTCAGTGTCCTCTGAAATTCAGTGATGAAAATGCAGTGCTGCTATAGAATGTATCTAAGGCTGCGTTCACATTACCAGGCTGACTCAAATCTGATCTTTTGCCTTAATTGGGGCCTCTTTTCAGGGCTGTGTGGACGCATCAAATCCCATCATTTCAAATCAGATTCGAGTCAATTTCATATGTTGTCTTACATATCCGATCCGTGGACATGCGACTTGAATGTGACTGTTAGATCAGTCTTTTTGCTTATACGCATTCGCATAGTGGGTGAGCCAGCACTGGCTTCTGTCCTTTACTCACAAACTGTAAAAGCAAAAGCAGTCAGCTGGTATTTATTCACCTTCTTCACCTGATCATGTACAGTCCAGCACTTGTTGACTGTCCTCCTGAGCAAAACACCATCACACATCAGCTACTAACACATCTGTTTTACTAGTTTTACTAAAATCAGTCGTCTCACAAATACAGGGTTACCAGATCCCTTAAACCTCCTACCGATTTTGGAACAGAAAGTCACACTACACAAACACATTTCAATGAGCTTCAAACTGTAAATCTTCTTCAAATCTTACTTTCTCATTCAATTTATTCTTTTATTTTGTGCAAAAACCCTGCAAACTGCCAACTCTGAACTTTTACTGGCAACAGTATTTTTTAAAACCTGGCAACCCAGCACAAATGTAATGCTTTTTGTTGTTGGTGACGAAGGAGACGTGTATACACGTATCATGTGTGCATGCCAGCCTTTTCAGGGACAGATTCGTCCACATTACAAACAGATACAGCTCACTTACATTTGTGAATGTAAACCATCAAGATAGATAAATCTGATCTGAGCAAAAAATCTGATTTGAGCAATGCGGCTTATAATGTGAATGTAGCTTAAATACATAATTCCTGTTACAGCATTTCCCTGAACTTTTCATTATTATTATTTTCAACACCAAAAACATGCAGCTTGTTATACTGTACTGATATTTCATAAAGAATGGACCAATGAAAATGATTCTGAATTTTTGGGAGTAAAATCTTACTATAAGAAAAGAAAAAAGTAACATCCAAACTTCATACAGTAAGCATCAGGTAACATTCAATTCATGTAATAATTTTGTGAGGTTACTTATACAGATAATACATGCTTCTGACAGCTGTTTCCCATCACCACCACTATGAGAAATTCTGACTCTTCTTTAAGATCATCAAAAATTATGTATATGTAATATCAAACTTTACATCTCCTAAAGTCTGCATGTAGTTTTCATCAAGTGACAGAACAAAACAGTACAATATCAAATTTAAACTATCTACAGAAAGTGTTTACACCTTTATAGTAAATGAAGTCTAGTAAATTATGATGATTTGGGGCTCATGATTCTAACCAGATGTTTGCTTTGAATATTAATGCTCATTAACCTGTGTTGTATGACTAATAAGCCAGACAGGCTTTTCCAGTTGAGTTATGTCCATATCCTGAAGCAAGAAGCTATAGAAGAGCTCACTGAAACAGCCCTACCTAGTTTAAATCAGTAAGCCTTAGGATCATTCTGCCATGATCAAATCAAACGGCTGGTTCAAAACATCACAGCATAACATCAAAGTCAAACTAAGCATCATCAACTTCCTTAAAAAGTGAAGGCTTGAAACACTATGCTAGTTTTTGTTTGATGTTGATATACCAAGTACAAGACAGGACCTTAAATTTATATTTACTTAAATATAAACATATATTTACACGTCTGCAAAAGAGGCAAAGTGGGTGGAATGAGATGCCTGCAAGGAAGTCAGACAATGCAGCAAGACCTGTCAAACTGCTGCCAAGGAGACAAAATCAGGAATATCGCACCAGCTTTTTGTTGTTAATGTACAGTATATAATAAACATATAACCTTGTCACAAAGTGCTATCAATGTTGCAACAATGTTCTCATGAACATAATCATGTTTGCTGTGTTCATTTGCCTTAACTATTTATGACCAACATTCTTTAAAATGCTTAATTGAGCATGTTTGTGTTTTTATAGTATAAAATATAATCTTTTAAATAATAAACATTTCTTAATGTAGTAAAATTAAACAGATTCAAATAGCCAAAAAAGCTCAAGACTCCGAAGGGTTAGTTTATTCACTGTAAAATGATCTGGCCTTCACTTTACCGTCACAATTATACCATAATCACCTGATCAAAATGATTTGAAACAACTAATTATTGAATCTAACCACAGTTATTAAATAATATAATAATGTAGCAAAAAACAGAAATGGATGAGTTTCTTTAAGTTGCCTTTAAAACATATAAATACAAGATATGTATTCCTTACACATAACATATTCTTAGTCATTTTTTGCTCAAATGCTGACATTATTTGAACAGTAATTTACTCAAATGACACTGTAGATTTCTGATTTTCATGGGTTAAAAAGGGCTTGAAATATCACTACATATAATGAATACAAAATAACAGTTTACATTTTTTATAAACTTATGAACAATTAACTTTTTCCACAATAATCTATTTTTTTATGTACTACTGTACATGCGCTGTTCAATCCAATACAAAACAAAGCAAAACAGAATAATTGACGCCAAAACAGCTTTCATCTCCCTGCTATAACCTCTGTCAGGTATCTCTCACCTCATTAGTTTCTTCTAACAATGACAATAATAACACATCCTTCAACAAACACTGGAAGACTAGACACCAATAAGCCACAATGACAAGAACACCTGCTTAACATCCTGTTGGCCTTCCCTGTGCTGCCAAAACAGCCCATGAATTCTCTGTAGACTCTACAAGGTGAACAAAGACATTGAAAGAGGTTCTTTAACTCCTGCATGTCATGAGGCAGAGTCACTGCAAATAAGACTTCTTGTTCCAGAACATCTCGGAGATGTTCAACCAATTTCTTTGCCATGTCACTCAAATTACTTCAAAACAATGGCCTATAACTTCTCCCAAAAACAATGATGGTCAGCATATGCCTTTTATGCAACACTGACTAGAGATCCTTGATAAATACAGGCTGGTGTGTGGACTGTCACAGTACATTACCCTGCTGAAACCAGCCACCATCATTACAAATGGTACATGTCAAATTGATGTTGAAATGCATGTCCAGATTGAGAATTTCTCAGCAGAACATTGCCCAGAGCATTACTGCCTCCACTAGCTTATCTTCTTCCCACAGTACATCTTGGTGCCACCATTTTCCCTGGTAAACAACATACATGAACAAAGCCATCCATGTACAGCCGACTTGAACATCCACTGTAGAAATTTTCGGAGTTGAACAGTGATTTAGAGAGGCACTGTGATTCATCTGTGGCTACTCCGCTCCATACACAGCATTGTGTGATGCCCTGTGTGCCCTGATACACAAAGGTTTCTAAAGTATTGACATTCATTACTCAGGTAGAAGTATAGATATTAGGGTTTAAAAAGACTTTTATAGAAGTTGAAGTATAAACTTAAGCTTTTAACTCAAGTAAAAGTACAAAAGTACTGGTTTCAAAACTCCTTAAAGTATAAAAAAAAGCAATGTAAGGAAAACAATTGTCAAAACTTAGGCTGTGCCACAGGGGCATATAGTGCACTACCCAACCCCCCACTCCCAAAATAAATTTTTTCTAAAAGCCGTAATGACTATAATGTTATATTAAAATGGTAATGTTGACATTTTTGGGATGTACTGGATTCCTGTTTCAGCTGCATATCTGCCCCTTTAAAATGAAAACATTTTAGTCATTTCAAATATATTAGTGACCATATATGTGTAGTACTGAGCTTACTTAGTACTTACTTAGTACACGAGACACATGACGTGCAGGTGCAATGGATCTCTTACCAATAGGGTATCAGAATGGTATTTGTTTATACTTATCATCCAACCACAATCACATTCACTCTTTCTGGATGGTGTAGTTTATCTGGATGTTTTTTAAAAGATGACAAACCGAAATGAAATACGTAGAAATAACGAGGCTGTTTTTAAAATGTAAGGAGTAGAAAGTACTGATAACAGCATGAAAATGTAATAAGTAGAAGTAAAAAGTCGTCTGAAAATAATTACTCCAGTAAAGTATAGATAACCAAAATTTCTACTTAAGTATAGTAACAAAGTACTTGTGCTTTGTTACTTGACACCTCTGTTGATACATATTCAGTAGTTTATGTGGCAATTTTTAGATGTTAATGACATTCTTCTAAAAAGATTGTGATGTTCATTCTGATGTTCAGAATTCAGATGTTCATTCAGATGTTCTTCTTTATGTTCAGTTTACATACGTATTTGATTCTGTGACAGTACACACCATACTTATTTTTTTTAGGATTTTAATGTGATGGCACATGTAGTCAAAGCGCTGCTCAGCTTGTGAAAATGAAGTCTACAGCTGGAGGTCATGTTCGGGGCCTGAGGTCCCCAGAGATGATAGCATTAGTGTTCTCACTGACAGACAACATCAACAGTGACCACCTGCTAGACTTCACGATAGAGGGAAGAGATCCACTACAATGTTAACTGTCAATGACTAAACCAAGAATAAATAAAAAGCATCGTCAATTGTGTAAGGAGTGGCTTATGTATTCTGTATAAAGAATTATGACATAACCCTAAATTAAAAACATCCTAAGGACAAAACAGAACATGGCACAATCTGTAATCATCTTGGATATAGTTGCTTAGATTTATGCAGGTACCAACATGAACAAATATGTAAAGAGAAAGGAGTGGAGGAGGATACAGATTAAAACATTTGATTGAGAACAACAGATTTCAATTAGGAGTTTACCATCTATGTGTGTGACAAAGAGTGAGACAGTTGAGGGTGTGGTAGGCTGCGTAGTCAAAGCTCATTCAAATCCTACTACAGGCCACTATATAGTATATTTACCCAGAAGAATGTCTATTATATACACATACACTATTGTATTGTTCCATTATATTGTGACTAGTGCATTAGTTTGGGTAAACATGGTAAAAAAAATTAACATTCACAAAACACACAGCTTTATGTTTTTATTTAATGAATCAAGAACATTACACTTAATTGTGCTGCTGAATACTATGTATGTATATATGTTATGTATGGTATGTTATGTATGTATGTAGTGGGCTGCCAATCAAAATGTACCATGATGACAGACTACCCAAAAAAGGCTGAATGCTGTCAAATTCAAAGGGCACTTCAACAATGTTTTAGTTTAAAGGTGTCCATATTTATGCAACTTCATTATTTTAGTTCTTTATTTTTATTTTTCCACCATAAAAAGATTTCTGTTTATTTTTTAATTACATTGTACAGTTTATATTTGGCATTAAAGGTAGAAAAAAGTCAGAAATTATTCATGTTGTTCAGATTTTTTTTTATATGACAAACAACTTTTTATTTGTATTTTAATAGGGATGTGTAGACTTTTTATATCCACTGCATATACAAACCGGATTCCAAAAAAGTTCGGACACTAAACAAATTGTGAATAAAAACTGAATGCAATGATGTGGAGATGCCAACATCTAATATTTTATTCAGAATAGAACACAAATCACAGATCAAAAGTTTAAACTGAGAGAATGTATCATTTTAAGGGAAAAATATGTTGTTTCAAAATTTCATGGCGTCAACAAATCCCAAAAAAGTTGGGACAAGGACATTTTTACCACTGTGTGGCATCCCCCCTTCTTCTTACAACACTCAACAGACGTCTGGGGACAGAGGAGACCAGTTTCTCAAGTTTAGAAATAGGAATGCTCTCCCATTCATGTCTAATACAGGCCTCTAACTGTTCAATCGTCTTGGGCCTTTTTTGTTGCATGTTCTCTATAGGTGAAAGATCTGTACTGCAGGCTGGCCATTTCAGTACCCGGATCCTTCTCCTACGCAGCCATGATGTTGTGATTGCTGCAGAATGTGGTCTGGCATTATCTTGTTGAAAAATGCAGGGTCTTCCCTGAAAGAGATGACGTCTAGAAGGGAGCATATGTTGTTCTAGAACCTGAACATAGTTCTCTGCATTAATGGTGTCTTTTCAGACATGCAAGCTGCCCATGCCACAAGCACTCGTGCAACCCCATACCATCACTGATGCAGGCTTCTGAACGGAGCGTTGATAACAACTTGGGTTATCCTTGTCCTCTCTGGTCCGGATGACATGGCGTCCCAGTGTTCCATAAAGAACTTCAAATTGTGACTTATCTGACCACAGATTCCAAAAGTCTTCCATTTTGCCACACTCCATTTTAAAAGACCCCTGGCCCAGTGCAAACGTCTGAGCTTGTGGAGCTTGCTTAGAAATGGCTTCCTCTTTGCACTGCAGAGTTTCAGCTGGCAACGGCGGATGGCACGGTGGATTGTGTTCACTGACAATGCTTTCTGGAAGTATTCCTGAGCCCATTCTGTTATTTCCTTGACAGTGGCATTCCTGTTTGAGGTGCAGTGACGTTTAAGGGCCTGGAGATCATGAGCATCCAGTAGAGTTTTACGGCCTTGACCCTTATGCACAGCAATTGTTCCAGATTCTCTGAATCTTTTGATGATGTTATGCACGGTTGATGATGATAACTTAAAAGTCTTTGCTATTTTACACTGGGTAACACCATTCTGGTATTGCTGCAGTATCTTTCTGCGCAACAATGGTGGAATTGGTGATCCTCTTACTATCTTGGCTTCAGAGAGACACTGACACTCTGAGAAGCTCTTTTTATACCCAATCATGTTGTCAATTGACCTAATTAGTGTTAATTGGTCTTCCTGCTGTTCATTATATGCTCAATTTCCTTTTTCCAGCTACTTATTGCTACTTGTCCCAACTTTTTTGGGATTTGCTGACACTGAAATTTTGAATCAACATATTTCTACTTTAAAATGTTACATTTACTCAGATTAAACTTTTGATCTGTCATCTATGTTCTATTACGAATAAAATATTGACATTTGCCATCTCCACATCATTGCATTCAGTTTTTATTCACAATTTGTTTAGTGTCCCAACTTTTTTGGAATCCGGTTTGTATACACACACACACACACACACACACACACACACACACACACACACACACACACACACACACAGAGAGAGAGAGACTGAGAATATTATGACCACCTACCTAACAATGGTGGAAAACTACCCTTGGCTCAGAGTGTTTGCTTACTGATGATCCCTGACACTTACCTAGTTGCTCCTGTTTACATTATGGAGGTTAACTGGTCCACTGTGGTGTGTCGATTGCTCTAAAACATTTGCCAGAGTAGTCGCTCCCCTCTGGCATCAAGGGTCCTTGGGGCACCACTGTTATGCCATTTGGAGGTAAGTCCATTCTCTACACACCTTCACTACACTGCCTCACCAGTAGAAGTGCAGCAAATCCTTTCATGTGGCATCTGTGACATCCCAGGCAGAGTTAATTCCAAACCAGGGGTGATCCTAATATTATGATGCCAAAACACTCAGATTAACTGGCCACTCATTATGAACGGATATCTTGTTTCTACATTAATTGTCTATTTTATCAGCTGTCCTAACCATATATGTGCACATTGTACAGACTAGACTGCACAGTTACAGACTGTAGTCCATCTATTTTTCTGTATAATTTGGTTGTCTCCTTTCATCCTGTTCTTCAATGATCAAGACCCCCAAAGAAACACCACAGAGCAGGTATTATCTGGGTGGTGGATCATTCCCAGCAATGCAGTGACACTGGCGTGGTGGTGGTGTGTTAGAGTGTGCTGGTACAAGTGGATCAAAAATTGCAGAGCTTCTGATTGTGTTCAACACCTCACCTAGATGTCCACCAATGAAAAATATACAGCCAGTAGTGTCCTGTGGGTAGCATCCTGTGACCACCGATCTAAGTCTGACCAAAACAAAATGTGCAGAAACAGACGAGCTATGGACGAGGTGGAAGGTAGGTGTAATAGAGTGGACAGGAAGTACACAGTGTTTAAAATCAGTTCTGTTTTGTCTGATCAACTCATACCAGTGCAACACACACTACCAGACTAACACTAACCTTTGAATGGTGAAAAAATGGGGCGTGATTTCCCGTAGCAAAACCCTGTCTGGACAGATAATCTCTATAGTCAATTATACATCTCAGAGCCAATCACTGCCTTCAGAATGCACAATGTCAACATACTGTACCACTCTGTTCCAAATAGCCACTTATTGCTCCCAGCTAAACCTGTTATACCATCACTTACTCAAAACGCAAAGCAAAGCGTCATTGTTAATTACTGTATATGTAATCATAGAACCTGCACCTCTTTTTTCTCTTTGCCTGACACAATAGGGTAGGTGTCCATTTACAAAAGGTGAATTCCTTCCCTATTCTTGAAAAGCAACCTATTATTCCTCTGTCATGCTATACTCCTTACAATTTTTGATATCTATGAAGTGCAAAGATGACTACATATCAATGTCTTCAAAAGGAAACAGTTTCAGAAAGTTTAGACTTCTTAGTTTTCATACCAACAAACTCCACCCTTCCTTCCCATACTCGCTATACAATGACTCAGTTTAAGCAATGGCAGACTGATGATTATCATTCACAAGACTACTAGTTACTAGCACGATTACAGACAGAAAAAGCCACTACAAGATTGCATACAACCAAGTGAAATGTCTAAAGCTCTCATTTTGCATGACAGTTCAAACTACTGTTTCACAGGAAAGAGTAAATGTATGTCTCACTCCATGACAGATGAAGATCAAAACAGATATTTTACTACAAGTTAGGTAAAGGAATGTAATCATGTTGAGTTAAAAAAAAAGTATTTTTTCTTGCATTTTCTTGTATTACATCCACATTTTATATGCACAGTACTTAAAGCAATAAACCATGACAGGCCATGCGTTACTTTGATTTTATTGCAGGGAAGGGTGTTTTTAAAACACTAATGTTTAATTAATAAAGCAATGTATTTTTAATCATTCACAATAAAATATTCTTCCACTACACAATGTAGTCCATAAACAGTTAACACTGGTACTAGGCAACATGAGGATGGATATAAATCTACACCATTAAAAATATTCAGTGTTCAAAAAATATTTTTCACTTGAAGTTTAGTAAAAGTTTTATCTTTAAAAACCCAAACAAAAATACATTTAAGCATATTCCATTTATACAATGGTGAAAAAAATGGCAATCTTAATGAAACACTGAAACCGTGTTTGGTATTTAGCCAAAAATGTTCATTTTAGCGCAACTCTACTACTACTACAACAACAACAACAACAACAACACACACACACACACACACACACTCTTCCTGTATTTGTTCAAATTACGTAACACTGATTAAAGCAAACTATTTCCTTTAAAATGTACCCATAAATATTTACTGCGAAACTTCCCATTTAGTCTTACAACAGTCAGCTTTACATATTTCAACATTCAGATTGGAGATGAACTGAAGCTGTTCATGTCAAATGTTGACCAATTATTGCCTCAATTAGAAAAAAAAGATTTTGACAACTGGGTCATTACTGCTCCATCCTTTGCAGCATAGATCAACTCCATAATGAATTCTCTCCCAAAATTCACCTGGCATTTCCAGGATTTACCTATTTTTTTCCACAAAATGTATAGCTTGGTCACAAATTATTTGGAACAAGAGTGCTCCTAGACTTTGAAAAGTTCTACTGTAAACACGCAAGCCTCTTGGAAGTTTAACATTACACTGTTTTATTATATAATGTATTATGGTAATACTGGACACAACTGGAGAAATCATCTTTGCGCCCGGTGTGAATATCTTCTCATATATGCGTCACTGACAGATCTTTATTCATATGCACAAAAGCTTATACATTGATAACACTTTTTGCAACCTTTCAGTAGCTCTCTGAGAAATAGTCTCTCCTCAAACAGGATCTCTTTCAGACACCTTCAGACTCATTGTTTTGTTCAGTTTTATGTTTCCTAGACTGCCACTACTTCCACTGATTCCTTCCTAAATCCATCAACAAAAACAAAGGGCATTACATCTACTTTGTTTACATATAACCTTACACAATCCATATGTCTCACCTCACTGCTACTATGAAAATTCAACAGAAGAGAATTTAGGAGAGGAGATTCCAGATGAAGTAATGGACATTCTGTACCACAATCATTCTTCAGCTATTTGTACAAGTCATGGGCGTATCCAATGTCTTCACCATGTTCATTTGCTTCAAGTCAAGTTATCTAGAACTTACAATGATGATAATCTCATTTGTGATGGGTATCAGGCAGCTCGGTATCAGGCAGCTCAGTTTCGGCAGAAGATTAACTGATTTCCAAAAGGCATAAAAGTTAAAAAATAAAAAAAGATTATATATTTAACAAATGTTTATGATTTTGGTTTTTAACTATTTTAGCATAAAAAAAGAGTACCGTGCAAAATTCTGGTCAATCCAAGACATTTGAGCTCTTAGATAACTTACAAAGGTCTCAAAACGTCATCAGCTTCTTAGAGCTATGGCTTGTTCATAGTTAAAAGAGGCCAGGTGATGGAAATTTTAAAGCTTGGACTTTCCAAACTTTGTCCTAACAATCAGTAGCCATGCCTATTTCTTTATTCTGCTGATGCAGAAAAAGTCCACCCCACACTCCCACTCTCACCCTGTATTATTCCTCACTCAAGAAACAGTCATTTCACACTTGGACTGATTCAAAAATGTCCACTTAAGTCATTCCCTTAGGGTGGAAAGATTCCCAAAATTCAATTAATCTTCTCTGACATCCTCTGCTCCAAATACACTGTTGTAAGCTCTCTGCAGTAACACCACTCTTTATAACTTCACTGTGAATAGGTGCATAAACTGGTTTAAGCTAAACAGGCAGTAATGCCAAATGTCTATGGTCTATACAGCAATGTTTGCAAACTCTTTAATTAGAAGTCTTGCCATAAATGAGGATAATCTGGTGTGGCCTTTTAATATCTAAAAAGACAACATCTTACCTCCTTCCTCCAGATGCTTCTCCTCCTCTCCTTCCAGCTCACCATCATCTTCTGCATCTGTTGTGCAGCGGTAGCCCTTCCTCTTCAATATATGGCAGATTAGTACACCCAGCAGGCCAAGGAGGAAGAACACAGGTACTAGCACAAAGGCGATGTACTCTGGATTATTCCCACCATCTTCCTTGCTGTTTGCTACAGAAAAACACAAATAAGAGAACAGATTCAAAATTCTATCACTAAGTAATAATCATTGAAAATGTAAATTCTGGCCAACACAGATACACAAAAGATGCTTCAAAATGACAAAAACAAAATGAATAGTACCAAAAAGTTCTAACACACTACTATTTCAGGATATTTTTGTCACCCAATTATTTTGTCTTCCACTTTTAAAGTCTTACACTTTGTTAGCCTCCTTTCACACTGTTCATCAGTGATGTGATCCAAGCTTAACACCCAAATAATATCTGCTCTGTGATGGTCCTGATCATTGAAAAACTAAGAAAGTATACAGAGGAAACAACTGACTAGTCTATAATTGAAGAAACTACAAATTGCACCTATATGGTCAATGTAGATAATAAAATGGACAATGAGTTTAAGATACAAGGTAAGTGTATCTAATGAAGTGACCAGCGAGTGTATATCATAACTGCATTCAAGTATTCAATAAATCAATAAACAGGCTTCGTCTTTCAAAACTTTTATTTTCAAATGTACAGAAAAATGGTGTGAAAATCACATGTGCATTTCTAAAAATAATTCTGAATCATACAAATATAATCAGATCAAACTACGTGAATCGTGGAAATTACAAGATGCACTACATACTTTTCAAAAGAACAGTCTAGGTCAGCAATTGTCTCTAATATCCCTGAGGTTCTCACGCTAAACCAAAACCTTCTCATAGTTGAAACTTGTAAAGTGTGTATTACACTCTATAATCCACTTCATTTCCTTTTAAAATTGACCTAACCACTGTGACTCAAATAGTGCAAACTAATATCCTACAAGCTAGACAGTGAAGGCTAAATGAGGACATAGTTAAGTTGAAAGCTTAAGTGGAACAGTATCCCAAATTAATACTGCCCAGTTGCCAAATAGTGACGGTACAGAGACAAAGTCATTAAGAGTCAAAGCATGACAATGGAACAAACAGTGACATTCAGGGTTCACTAACACATGAACTGTGTGTGTGATACTGACACACAGTGTGAGAGAATGTAACAGAGAGGTTAAAGAGAGAAACAATAATGCTTAATAGTCAGAGTTGAATACATGCGTTGTGGGGTTTTGATGAAATTCAACACTGCTGACTCAGGCCCAACGTAGTTACTCGGCTTTTCAGTCAGATCTACTAAATGTCTTGTCCTTTTTTCATCTCTCTCTCTCTCATATAGAATTTCTGGGCTGGCGATGCAAACTGATAACTGCTGTTGCCAACACTGACACAAATATCCAATGCTGGCCCATGCAGACAAAAATAACTGGTACTTTTATTTGTATGCATTTTTAACTATAAAAATATTTTCAACTATAATCCATTAAAAGTACAACAATGCAGCAATTTTATAGTATAGTTTTATAATACATATTTTTTTCTTATCTCTAGTCTTCATGCTAGACCACCACTAGGCACTGTATGTGTATCAGTACAGCGCAGAAGCACTAATTATTTAATTATTGGCAACTATTTATACTCATTTCCTGAGCTCCAGTTACAATTCACATCTTCAAAGCCACTTGCGGTTTTGTTTATTGTGAACTGCTCTTCAAGAAAGGTCAGCCAATTCATCAGAAGCAGCTCTCGCACAGATATATATGAGCAAACATCTGCACAAACAACCCAAAGAGAAAATTCCTTATCAAAAGTCAACTTTGTTGTCTGCTGCAGTGCAGTCTTTCCCAAGGAATAAGAGGTCATTTGTGGGAAGAGTCAAAAGGTCATGTACTATACAAGCACTACGTCTGGACATTTTAAGTCCAGTCGGTCCATCCAAATTCTGTCATGGTCACATGCCAATTTCCCCCAACAACCCCATGAGTCAGCCGAACACACTGACAATGAGTTCTCTGTAAGCCCATGTCTGTCGCTGCACATCAGCATGGCACGAATATGTGAACTGATGTTTTTATCACTTAAGTCTTCATACAGAACATGTACTTGTATTAACATTTTGTTGGCATGAGAACTGGACAATATTACACATTTTCTTAATTATGATAAATTAAGGGAGATCAGGTCACAATAAAAATATTTGAACAACATTTTTATACACTTAACTTGCATAAATTAACTACAAATGAAAATGTAAACTTTGTTTCTATTTGATCATTTATGCATATTAAAGGTGTGTAAAATGTGTGCAATTGTTACTCAACAAGTAATGGTAATTGTAACAGACTGAAGGCCTAGTTGTAATTGCTAAAAACCTTTTTGTTTAGCTGCATTACACAAATCCCCCATTACACTTTATCTCATATTAGTTCCTTCCTCACTCTTCCCTATATTACAATAACCTTGCTAGAGTACATTAGGCAGTGGAAAATGACATCAAGTACGAACATGTGGACGTAAGATCTCATGAAAAGGCATATTGAGAAGCCATGATCTCTGTTGGTAACTTTTTAAGGGAAAGAAAGGGTCTCCCTTGAGCCTTGGGTAAATGAACCTGAGAGTTGAATGTACACAGAGCTAAAGAGTACAACATGTTGCTTGCCTTTGCTATTTAAAAAACATTCAGCTGCTTGCCTATATCTTGGATTTAGAGGGATAACTACTGACTGTGGCTTTATTTTGTGCCCCACTGTATGCGTTTTATTTTTGTTTATTTACTTTTTAAACTGTTTAACTTGTTTACATTCACTTTTTTACTTTTGCCTGTAATCATGTTTTAAATGATTGTTTTTTAATGCTAGTTTTTATGTATGTAGACTTTTTTATTGTGCTTGTGGTTGTATATATGTTAAAGTAAAAAAAATCATAAAGTAAAAAAAACAAAACAAACATTCAGCTTGAAGCTAAATATTAATTTACATTCATAAACATAACTTCACTAAGGCTGCTTGTTTTACTCACTCATTCAGCTTATAGTTAGCTGAGTAACTGTTACGTATTTCAGATTCACCTTAAGTGAATAATTCACCTTAAGTCTTTAATAAGCTGATGTTAGACTGAATCACTGCCACTAATGCCAGATTGTTTACGTTGCCAGAGAGACACATCTATCAATTGTTAGTCATGTGAAAAACAATACACACTATTTGAAAATGATGGCTTTATGCATCAGGACATAAATCTGGACCTTAGAAGGTCTTCAAATTAAGTAAATACAACCTCAGATGAATGACACAAGAAATATTACACCATGCCTTTATTTATTTAACAAAAACTGGGACAAAATTGAGAAGCAGTGAGTAAAAAATAAGTACGGTACATCCTCACTGCTTCCATAAGAATTAAGAGGGTAATAGCCAGGAGCTTCTCATCAAATGTCCCTGATCATAAGCAAGTTTGACCAAATCTATGAGCTCTGCTTAAACTAATGCCCACAAGCCTCAGTGAACTGAAGATATGTTGTAAAAAAGAGTGGCCCAAAATTCCCCCAGAACAATAGCAGAGACTGATAAAGTCACACAGAAAACAGTTACTTCAAGTTATTGCTGATAAAGGTGATCATCATATTATACAAGATTCATTTACACACATGGCTTCTCCATTTTGTTCATTTTTGTGTGTCCTGTGTTGTTCTTCTGAGGGTGTATTTACCTACTTTTAAGACCTGCTAAAGACCAGATGATAAACCATATAATTCAAAGAGGATATACGGTGTTTTTCACATGACTACCTCACAGCTTTGAAGAGACAGCAAATTAGACTTTTTTGGAGCATCTTTAAAAAGAAAAAAAAATTCTTGTAATAACTGTATTTTTTTACATTTTTTAAAGGTCTACCTTGCTTGCAACATTCAGATAAATTAAATACGATGCATAATCTATTTTGTGATACTTCTGCTTCACAGTGCATGTATTTCACTTTACCTGTGTAGCAAGTGAAAACCCAAGTAAAAACAGGAAAGAATTACCATCACTTTCTGCTGTGATTCATCCAAGACCAACAAACACAGCGCTTACTCACTCAAAACTACAATGAGACAAAGGTTAGAGACCAGTCTATGGTAAAAGCGATAACAGCATGTCATTATGGGCGTAAAAAAAGACTCAAAGATGATCCACTTAGACATAGTATGACAACCCATTTGTGCTGATTTTGTATACAAGGCCACAAAATCATTATTTCAGAGGAGCAGCTCTGGCTTATGTCATTACCAAAAATACCCTTTCAAAAAAATCATTTTAACTCTAATATTAAAAGTCTACATAGAGGAAAAAAATACTCAAAGCCAAAAATACAGCTTTCACAGCTGATGGAAGAGTATAGTTTACAAACCATGCATAGGGAAGACTGGCACACATTTCGCTTCTTGCAAGATTACACATCCCTGCTCTGGAAATTAAACACCGTTTCCAGCACTTATCACTTATGAAAAAATGATAGTGACAGAGTAAATATACAAATTTACCTACTACTACTACTACTACTACTAATTATTATTATTATTATTATTATTATTATTATCACTATCATCATCATCATCATCATCTTCATTATTATTATTATTATTATTATTATTACTATTATTATTATTATTATTATACTGATTTATTTTTTTATTTCTTAATTTGTAAAGCACTTTGAATGACCAGTGTATGAACGGTGCTATGCAAATTAATTTACCTTGTCTAAGACATGCTGTCAATTTGATCTTTGGCCATAAAGCAGAACGGCAAATACAATAAATCTCAAAAACAGTACAATAAAATCTCAATAGCATAGAGTTTATTTACATAAAATGACCATTTTGATTAATATGTAAATTTAAAAAATAAAAAAGGGAAACTGTCAACAAGACTCCTGGAGCTTTCCTCCAAGAGGTAGCAGGTAGGCCATCAGTGACAAAACCTTTTTATAGTCACAGAAAATGCCAGCAGTATGAATAACTGCAGGTGAGTCACATGTTGCATGTACAATTAAATCTGCTTAAAAATACTTCCATGCAGGTTTAATCAGAACCTTACCAGCTTAACAGCTTTTAAGATATGATAAGAAATCAATGAACAACAAGCATTTGGATAAAGCAGTGAGAAGCACCAGTAAAGCATGTTATAGCAATCATCCACAAAATGCTACAGTCTGCTCTGTGGATGGGTGTATCAATTTGATGGCCCTTTCTCATTGCAGAGACATAGATCAAAAATCTCAAGGACAGACATTTGGATGGTCAGTATTGCAACCACAACCACCTCTCTCAAAAGGTGAAAAGCCACCTTTCAGAATCAAAATTAGAAGCTACAGCATTATGAAGGCAAGTTAATAATCATAAATATGAGTAGGCAGTAAGACAGTTATCACTGCAGTGAAAAATTCAGTCACAATACAGTATGTATATCACAATGCACCTATCATAAAAATTATTTAGAACCAGACAAATACACTAACTAGGGATGCACTGAGCATTTGGTGCTTGGCCGAATAAGTGAAAAGACTTAATAATTTATACTGAACAATGAGGTTTTTAATAACATGGTTACCTTTGTGGACATTCAGAATTCTGCCTTTTCATCACCAGTTAACAAAACAGATTCACCAGAACAGTTACAGTTTAGCGGTGAAATGGACATCACCAAAGACAACAAACTACAACCACAACCTGAACTATACTACACTTATGATGAATACAGCCGCTTAGCTTTGTGTTTGTGTTAGCTTTGTGTTGCAGGTTAGCTTTGTGTTGCAGGTTAGCTTTGTGTTGCAGGTTAGCTTTGTGTTGCGTTTGCTCCGGTGGCGGCAGTGTTAGTGACCATCTGACAATTATCAGTAGAAATGTAAAGTGTATCAGTCTGTAGCCAATGACATTCAAATTAAACACACAAAACCTCCATGTGACATAAATCATTCGTTTTTAACTATTTTCATTATTTTGTTTAATGTTTGTATTAAATATTAGGAATAAAGTAACATACATCTTCATATATTACTGTCACATTGTGTAATTTTTTCTAACATTGATTTTATACAATCAATTAAATTCAAGTTATTACACTTAATGATATCAAACCAACTTACTAAAATGCAGACATCAATTCCTAACTAACTACAAGACTTATTTAGGGGAAAAAAGTTTAGTTACTTTAGTTTCGGCCAAAAAATATAATTTTGGTGCATCTGAATGCATTATGAATTACATAAGAATGCATTCAGAATACATTTAGACTACATCCTGATAGGCATGAGAAAAACTATCATAATGTATAATTGTTCCTCTTTGTTATGGGTTCGCAGATTTCTTCATATCATTATATTTTCTGAAAATTCTTTAGAATTAGATTTTTTTTGTTTCAGTTCACAGCTGTCCCCACAATCCTTGGAGCAGGACTTCCACGTTAAGAGGCAATTTTTGGTAAATGCACTAGGGGAACATCATAAACACTACACGCTCCTGTGTTCTGTAAATTGTCACTTTTCATTCTGTCTGTTCTCTCTACTGCATTTGAACCACCTCCTTCCCACCACCTGTAACCTAATTGTAGTACCTGCTGGTAGCAGAGAAATTAATGGAAAAACAGATCTTCCAGATCTTCCAGAGCGTCCAGATATACTCAATGTACTGCTTGATAAAATTGAGCAGATAACAGAATACCCTCATCATTTTCATCATCTGGTTTTCAAACAGCGTTCATTTTTGGGCCATGGTGCATCAGTCACAAGGACTGCTCAACTGTGTGGTGTTCCGTTAGGAATACTGGCTAAAGTGACATCTTTGTTGAGATCCATGGGAAAGGCATCAGTAAACAGGGTTGATGCATCATAAAACTTTTAGATTGGGATATTATAGCAGGGTTACAGTGCATAAAATTCATTCACAAAGACAAAAGCACATTTAAAAACTCAGTTTCAAACCACAGGCACTGGTCTCTAGATATGTGCAACGGTCAGATGAGCCATCCGTCACCATTTTCTCAACACATGAGCAATTTAATGCATGGTGTACCCCAAGAGAATGGAACAGACCTGCAGAGATGAGGACCAGAGGTGCCCGTTTGCTGAGTGGGGCATGGTGTAGTCCACTTGTCCCTTTAGAGAAAAGGGTCCGTGCAAATCAATACAATGCTATTCAATTATCATATTCATTTATTATATTATTTCACCATAGAAAGATTTTAATTCAGATGCAAGTGGCCTCTTCCAGAATACCAAAGTCCTAAATGCAATGCATGATGAGTCACTGAATGGTTTTGAGAACACAATGGGAAAAAATGCTAAATATATTTAAATACAAATATTTTTAAAAAATCAATTAAACTCATGTTACTAAACCTAATGATGTTATTAAATACAGACATGCATTCCTGACTAACTACAAGACCTAATTTGGGCAATAGTTTATTTATTAGTTTTATAATGATTTATAGAAATGAAAAACTGTGTTCAGAATTCATTTCAATTTTGGTTTCAGCCAAAAAAATTCATTTCGCTGCCTCCCTAATTTTTTGTTTGTATATTTATGTGATACCAGCATTATATGAGACCCCGCCAAGGAAAAGCAGGCCAAAGTCACTGGGCAACTTATTGAGATATCGTGTAAATATTGTGACACTCACATTAACGACAAAACTTAGCCACTTGGTTTTATTGCTGTAAATGAAAGATAATAGTCTCAGATATCTATCGTAGTACATATTTTGATCAAAAACAAACTTAAATTAATAAAAAAGTTGTTTTGAAAAAAAAAAGAATGAATGACTTTGACCTGGTTTTCCCTGGCGAGGTCACATATATTAACCATCGGCAGCTCAACACTCTATACATGAGCATTGGCTGTTGAATCACCTATAATGGTCACTCACTACCTCTCTGTATAAGTAATCATAATATTAATGAAGAGGTTTAAATACATTGACTGTTACACACCATGATGGTTATAACATCTCAAGAGTATTTTGGTTACTGGAATATGGGTAACAGCACTTTAGTGCACTCAACCTGTCCATAACAGTAAAGTGCTGAAAACGTCCAGCATTCTCACAAAAACTGATTTCTCAAAAGGCATAAAAAGGTATTCAAAATGCACCGACTGATTAAATATATATTATGTACAACAAAAATGTCATACAAATTGTATGCTCATAATTATGTTCAACAATATCATTACTTCATTGCTCTCTTTCTAAATTGTGATGACAACTGGTATGTAATGAAATACATCGGCGGATTAGCAGTCTTCTCCAGCTACCAGCTGCAGTAAGGCCACATCAATGACAAATGAGGACTTTGAAAACGAGACATTTAAATTTTTTTTTTTTTTTAACATATCAGCCTGTTGCCACCAACAACCCTTAAAATGCAACTTTCAAGGTAAAGCTATATGAAGTGTAGGCTTATTCCTGTTCTGTGTATAGAGGAATAAAGGCAGGAAACACATGATAATCTCTTGGCAGGATCAGGTATCTTACATAATAATATGTGCCTTACAACAAGTTAAAACACTACTGTTCTTGGGTGTGAATGCATTATACTTTCTTTTATATATCAAAGTATAAGGTGTACTGTATTCGGTAACATGTACAAGTAACATACACAGAATATTACACCAATCCTTAAAGAGTTGCACTGACTATGTGTGTCATTTAGAACTGGAAAAAATCCTTCTACTGACCTTCGAATATTTACATAGTGTCTTCCCTCTTTACCTCAGTAGCATGATTTCCCCTCAAATCAGCTGATAAAAACATGATTGTGGTCCCACCATACATCAAAAAAGGGCCGAAGCCACATTCTCCTGGCATTGGCCCCAAACAAACTGAAGTCATATGATTTAAGGATTCAAGGATTCAGGGAAACTTTGTCATTTGCATCACATGTAGTACAGGAGATGGAACAAAATTACATTCCCAAGGTCCCAGTTTTACACAGTGCAGTAGTTTGATATAAATATAAAGTTTTGTTATGAATATATACAGATATAATATAAAATATACAGCTGTAAATGTAGACTATACAATGTAAATATAGACTGTACACTATGTTGAGCAGTATTGGACAAGAGTGTAGATAACAGACTGTAAATGTTCAGAGCATTGAGCGTGGCATAGCAAGATTAGCAGCAAGTTATATGAATGAGTGGATAAATGAATAGATATTAGCAGCATAAAGTTAAAGTTAAAGTGACCATTTAAACACATTCAAGAAGAAATTGAAGAAATTTTCTATTCCAAGTCTTTAATTAGGTTGTTATAATTTAATCTGTACTTAAGCTTGTAGCTACTTTTGTTTCTGCTTGTGTTGATTTTTTATTTGAGCTTTTCTTTTTTTATTCTTTGTATTTTACTTCTAATCTCCAATTAACTTTTTATTAACTGAAAAACAAAGCTGTGTTTAGAAAAGTGTTATCTATATAAAGTAAATATTATTATTACAAAAGTTAAAATAACTTGAACAGATAGCTTACAACTATGCGGAGTTGGCAGTAACTTCTACTTTTTATTTAACCACACTTTAGTCACTGACATTTAGTTACTGATTCCTTTTTCTTCTATCCCATTTCTGACCTTGGTGGCTTTGCATTTTATTTCAGACTAGGCGTGCATGAAAAAGAGAAGAACAGCAGAAAAAAAACTAGTTTCTACTGAACCTACGATATTCTGCTGCAGTTCTAATAAGTAACATAATAAAGTGTCACATCAAAAAATTACAATACTGTGAAATGTTCAGTGCTGTTAATAATGTAATTCAAAAAGGCAAACTGTCATTTTACATTCATTACATGTGAAGCAACATTTCAAACACTTTTGTTATACTGTTGATCAGTATGATTTATAGCTCAAAAATCTGAAATCTTCACATCTCAAAAATCCTCTAAAATCAAATCATTCATTTAGAGTTTGAGTAAATTATGCTTCAAACAGGATCAACATTAAAAACACAACATTTTTGAAATATGTAATGAATATAAAAAAAGTACAGTTTATCTTTTTGAATTAAATTAAGAACACACAAACGTTCACATGATTCTCATTTGCACTAGTAAAACAGACTTGATACACTTGTACATCCACTCACATTGTTTTTCAAGAAAAGTACTTTGAGTCATTAATTGAGTTATGGTTTTTTGTTTACTCTGTCCATCTTTGCAAACACAAACACTGCATGTTAAGGTAATACTTTTATGTTAATAATAATAATAATAATAATAATAATAAAAAAATAATAATAATAAATAATAATAATTATTATTATTATTATTACTTATGTCAAATTTGGTAAATATCATATATGGCTTTAAACAGTAGCAAATATACCAAATCAAAACAATGAGCTATACATGCATGTCCTCCATTGAATTGATGACATCCCATTGCACTAAATGATCACCTTGGTGGCCGTTATAAGAGAAAATATTCCTTTATTAGTTCAACATATAAATTCCTTACTTTTTCTGAAGGGACATCCTAAAGGGATCAATAAAGTACTTTCTTTCTTACTTTCTATCTATATATCTATCTAACAGTGGGGGAATTCAAAGTGTTACAGCAGCAAAGGGACAGTGAAGTATTCAGTAATAGAAAGGTATCAACAACAGTTCTACTCCATCAACAAACTTTGCCAAACTATAAATGCATTGAACTTCAGTTTGTTGTATTTTAACAATTATGCTGCAGGTAGCAATGTGTCTGTCTGTTCGTATTCTGACTTTTGTTTGTTTTACTCTGGATTTGATCCGTTTCCTGATTAAATGCATCACTTAAGCTCAGAATTTGATTTTCAGAAATGTCACTTGACAACTAATGGACATAAGATGTATAACAGCTTAACTGTTTAAATTAAATTATGAACACATTCACTTTTTCACAGTATTGTCATTTTGTAATCTACTCACATTGTTTGTAGGAAAGTTACTTGATTTATTTGAGTCATTAGTTGACTTTGGGTTTTGGTCCATGTCTGCAAACACCAGCACTGTACCTGTTAAGGTAATTAATTGTTTTCATGAGACTAGACATTGCTGTGTGGCTCAAACAGGACCAAAAACCATAATAATTGATGACAAATTTGGGAAAGATCCTATATGGCTTTGTGCAGAATCAAATATACTAAATCAGAACAATGAGCTACACATGCAGACGACATGTCAGTGACACTCAGCATATAGAAATGTCCCAGGAGGGTCAATACATGTGAAGGAAACAGCATGAGGGGAGGCACATAGTGAACTTCTGTGCAGACAAGCCTCACCTTACTGCAGAGCAGACTGTCCTGAACGCACACACTGCGCCATGATTCAATGCAACAGAGCAAACGGAGCCCTGTCTACCTGAGAATCACTGATTCCTTCTTTTATAAACTAAAATGAGAGTACTTACTTGTCGGATCAGAGGACGTTAAATTATCCGCCATCTGGCTGCAGAGAGGCTGCTTTCTCCTGATGCGTGTGGACTGTGAGGTTTCTAGGACTAGATAAACTCAGAGCTGTAGGTCTGCTCTCTCTCTGGTTTCCTCATTCTTAACAAAGCTACGAGGAACAGCCCACTTCTCCCCGTTAAACTTTAGCTAGGACAGCTAAGCTAACACGACTACAACTGGACGTCCTCTGACTTACGACTCATTCAGAGGACAAACGAGACCCAAGCTACAATGTCTTTGCTAATACAAAGTAAGAGTTGTATGCTTAAAACAGTTTCAGAGATAAACAAACCCCGCTACAACAGTACACGGCAGTGAAGGCGACACCGCGTTTCCGGTACAGCAGAGAGACTGGAAGGACGTTAGGAGGAATTATGGGAAATGTAGTAGAACGTAGTAGACTTAGTGAATGGACGCTATCAAGGCAGTTGTAAGTGTTGATGTTCATGATGTTTCATTTGAATCATAACCAATTCCACAATTTAGTGAAATAACTAACAAAATAACCAAACTATTAAAATGTATAACTGATTTAATGTACGGTAATTTTATTTGTTAATGTTAAAATATTATTAAGCATAAAATCATCACATATCGCGATAATTCACTCTGGCGCTAGGCGGCAATTTGAATTAAGTTTTGTTGTTGTCTCATTTTCATGGCTGCATGCTAGCTGATGTTTCTCAAGGGACTCTGTACAGCATTTTAAGGCATAAACTGTGATCTCGGCAGCTAAAAACAAACAGTTATATAGACTTTCACAACCAGCTTAAGCATTCAAGAAACTGTTCATAACAAGTGGCCAACGAGGTACTTGTTCTATGATTTATTTTCTTCTCTCTGTGATTCCTTGTTTAAAACATGTACTATATATCTGTGTTGATATATTTTGTACTGTGTTCGTTTAAATATAGTTCTCAGGGCGTGACTGGAGGCATGGATATGCCAGAGCAGTAAGACGAACGCCCGTTTGAAAGAACCGACATATCTCTGTGTTGTTGTAAAGAGTCAGCAGAGTTGCCAGTTTCTCGGTTTTTACACTAAAATTAAATTGGAAAATTCAGTCGCGGGTCAAATAGCTTCCGAAATGCTGCTGTGTTATAGTAATACAATAGAAAACAACTAAATATCTGTGCGAAGAGCATAAGGGATGTCTTCGATAGACTTAATATGAATTTATTAAAAAGAGATTTGAAAATATAGATTAGAGCAAAAGTGAAGTAAGACGAAATGAAAAATACAATGTTTAAATTGATAAAAAATCTCAATCTAGTTGTGGTGTTTATTATTATTAATAGTAGTAGTATTGATGCTGATAACGACTCATTAATAATTGATAATAAACGAAATGCTTTAAGAAGGGAAAAAAATTACATGGTAAGATTAAAAGAAATGAAAGCTTCTTCAAACGTCTGTAATTGTACTTTTATCATTTTGGGCTCGTTTCAGCTTGCTGAAAGACTGGCTTTCTGTCAGATATTTATATGGAGATTATTTTGGGACCTGGCAACCCTGTACCGAGGAATTATTTATGTGTATCTAATTGATATCTATAATATACTAATCTAATTAGTACATAGAATTAATTAGACGAAGAATATACTTGTCCTACATCGAAAATATTTCAAAATCTCCAGCAGTTCTGCTGTGTCTGATCCACTCGCACCAGCACAGCACACCAACACGTCAGTGTCACTGCAGTGCTGAGAATGATCCATCACACAGCTATCTATTCATCCATCTTTCATACATCAGTACCAATGTGTTTGATTAATTCAATCAAATCCTTTGTAGTGTATGCTATCTAGTCCAAAGCCTTCCCAGAAAACAGTTATTGAGCCAAAGGGAATCAAACCAAAGAAACATTGAATGAGCATATGTATACATACAAGCACTATGGCTGCATTTTTGTGATAAGATTACTTTCCTTCCTTTTGACTGTATAGCAGCAGGAGGCCAGAGGAGCCACATACTTGTGACTGATGTATAAAATCAACATTCACTAAAAGCTGTTAAAAACCATTAACCCAGAAATTATATTATTCTTATTGGTGTCTATTACGTCTATTAATAAGAAAAAGGGTCTTGAGCAATGCTCTGGAAACTTTGAACCACAGAAAAATGTTGATTCACATTCAGTAACAGGGAAGCCTACAACAGCCAGTATGAAATTTACAAAAAAATGACAATTTTATTATTTTAAAAAGAACAAAAAGTCTAAATGAGTAAGTGGCATAACTGCCTTTAAGATGTACTGTTTGATTCAAGGTCAAGGACGTAAGGTGAACTGCGGCCCAGACACTAATTCTCACCTCAGTAGCAGTTATCCCTTAAATATTATGTTCTATTTCCATCAGCCAATGATGAATGCTTTGAAATCTAGTTTGTCTGATTTTTAACAATGTATCTGTTCTACACTGACATCTTAAGTTTGTTTTATACTGGCTTTGAGGTGTTTCCTGATCGAATGCATCATCTGTTTTGGGACAGCAAATTAAGCTCAGATTTTCACCAAGTCTTCCTACTGATGAACAAATTAACACCAAAAATTGATCACTTGCTTTTTAATAAAACACAATATGTAAGAAATGTTTACACTCATAAAATAAGGACACAAATGGAACTTCCATAAGGATTTTATATAGTGTCAAGAAAGTAACCACAATAAATAACTGAAAGGAGAAAGCAACAGGTTAAAAACGGGTACAAATACAAACTGAGGTTGACCTGATCAAACCACACTGCACATAAAACTGTTGATGTTGCCATTGTGTAAGCACCCAGAGGGAGAACCATCACTGCTATATGAATTGCAGCTGAGGTGGCTGATAATCTAGGGCTGTACATAAAGCCTGTTTGAAGATTTTGGACCTGAGTCTCCTCTCATGATAACTCACTCTCTCAGACACTCCATGATTTTCATATTGTGTAAAAAGTATTTGTCATTAAGTGACTACCACTGTGGTGAATCTAGTGTGCAAGAAGTCTTCTCCTGGTGACAGAGGACATTTTTATGCCCATATTTGTCATCTTCTTAGCTCAGTGGCATATACAAAACAGCAGATTCAAGTGAATTCAAATCATGGCTAGAGAGTTCATTTCAACTTTCTTTAAAAAAAAGTCATCAGACCTTCCTCTTCCATCTATCCATCAATTTCTCCTGCAATCCACTCTGCCTTCTAGAGCGGTCTGTCTAGCCGTCCTCTTTTCCTCCTGTTTTGCTCAGCTGTGACAGAATAGTCATCAAAATGAATCAAAGAAAGTGTGAAAATGATCATACTTGACAAATGGCTGCATGATCAAACTAGCATAATTAGATTTTTAAAAATGGTTGGGAAATATACTTACATGCTGTTTGAATGATGAATAAGAAGCAACATAAAGAGGAATAGAACAGCACACAATTAGCATATTACTGCATTTTACTTGACAATTAAATGTTATTGAAACAACGCAATTACTCAAAAGTTAAAGCTAATCCCAAATTACCTTAATAACATCAACCCAATTCCATCCTCTGGGCAGTTCACCTTTGTTATCTGTTGGTTGTGAAGTGCAATTAAATGAACGTACTAGTGCATTAAAAATAGAATATTGGGGGCAAAAAATTAAATTGTTCATTTAATTTAAAAAGGTAAGTAAAACAAAGTATTCCAAACATTTCTTATTTTACTGTTGATCAAGTTTGGCTTATAGCTTGTGAAAATCAGAAATCTAAAAGAATATTTCAAGTTTGAAGAAATTACTATAACAGTATCAACATTTTTAAAAGGCTTGAATGTGTCATTTTGTATGTAATTAATGTAAAATCTGCCATCCAGGACCAGAGTTGTACACGACTGAGCTAGTATATAAAAACATCACCCATAGTGACTGTTTACACACTTCATTTCATAGAATTTTTTTTGCCAAAATTTAGTATAAAAATGGTTTTGTATTACATTTTACAGTATACAGTTCTTAAAGCCTATTCGTTGTTTTACAAAAGCTTACCAGTTCTTCCTATAATCTTCCGTTTCTGTGCCTTTGTAAGCTGTTCTTTCTTCTCCTTCTTCTTTATAACGGAGATTGGACTATTTGTTTCAGTGTTGCATGTCAGAGTCTAGACAAAAAAAAAACATTTAATTCAGTTCAACAAAAAGTAAATTAAAAATAAATACATAAAAGTGTATTGTATTTGTCAGTATTCGTCATCCATAGCCAATTAAAGAGATCTAAATAAAATTATCCCCCACATTATTCATTTTAAAGGATACTAACCACAGCAGACACTACAGGCTGGTGATTCTCCATGAGCATCTCCTGGTTCTCTTTGGCCCACTCAAACAATGTGTACATCATTGCAGTGCCCAGGTTTGCCTCCACTTGTTCTTGCAGCTTAGAGACTATTATTTGCTTTGTCTCCGGGGTGCTAAAGATCAAGACAGATCCAGTTTACAATGGATTTACTGACTTACTAACAGTTTGGGATCTATTTACAAGAAACCAACATATGTTTACATGTACCCTCCTCCTGTCAAGTCCTACATGGTGGACTGTATTCCATTTGTAAGATCAATTATATTATCTTTTGTAATACTGATGTATAATTCAGGATAACTATAACATGGGTTTCATACATAAAAAAAAAAAAAGATTACAGTAAAACTGTAACAAAACATTTCAGCATGCTCAGTCGCTGTAGCTGAACAGATTATCTTTAAATCATATACATGTCCACATCTATGGCAAGGCAATAAAGAAGAGAATGGTCACAAATGCAATATGAAGACAGACTACTTACATTCTGTTGTTGAAAAAGGCATCTAAGGATATTTGAGGTGCAGTATCAGGATACATCTCTGGCCACGAGACATCCAGCAGGAATGATTTCGAATCATCGTGGTTTCCTACCTGCAGGAAATTATGCAGAAAATGGTCATACCAACATCTGATAATGCAAGAAATTGCCAGCAAACAATAATAAAACTGGTGAATAATATGCACTTGCTTACAACCACCACATACACTGCTCAAAAAATGTAATGTAACACAATGTTCTTACACCTAAGGTGCATGTCCCCCATGTCTGGGCACGATGGTGGATGGTGGCCTGGGGGATCTCATCCCAGGCCTGAATCAGAACATCAGTGAGCTCTTGGACAGTCTGTAGCATTACTTGGCAGCTTCACATACAGCATTACATGATGCCCCAAAGGTTCTCAACTGAATCCAGGGCTGAGGAACCTGAGGGCAACTCAATTGTAGCATCATCCAGGAACTACCTACACACTCTTGCCACATGAGGATGGCCACTGTAGTGCACCAGAAGGAACCCAAAGCCCACTGAACCAACATAAGGTCTGACAATGGCTCTGAGAATTTCATCCAATTAGCTAACAGCAGTCAGGATAATATTGGCTATAACATTTTGGTTTGTGTGACCCACCAAGGATATGCCTCCCCAGACCATAACTGACCAACCAATATACTGGTTATGCTTGACAGGCAGGCAGCAAAATTTCCATCATGGCATCTCCAGACTTTTTCATGTCTGCCACATGCTCAGTGTGAACCTGCTCTCATCTGTGAAGACAACAGGGCGCCAGTGGCAAACCTGCCAATTCTGGTGTGCTCTGTCGAATGCCAATCGAGCTGCATGGTTTTCGGCTAACAGTAAAGGTCCCACTAGCATACGTTGGGCCCTCATGGCACCGTCATGCACACCAGTAGTCTGCTGGAGGTCATT
>BRDA01014529.1:0-24237 GCA_036984385.1 Crenuchus spilurus | reverse complement strand
ATGTAAAACTGATTAATCTGTGTCAGCCGGCCAATATACAGTATACTTTAATATGCTAAATAATGTGTTTATATGGGTTTTTAAAAAAAATAAACAAGATGACGACGGCGCTCGTGTAGGCTGGCAGCTAAGAGGGAGACCGACGGTGCTCGTGTAGGCTGGCGGCTAAGGTGGACAGGCGTACGTGTATGGCATGGTTACACTTATCTTATGAAAAGTAAAAGTAAAATGTATCTAACTTTCTTGTTCACTACCTTTTTGCTACCTTAGCGTCGCTTTCACTAGCACTTTTACTGGACAGCGGTCAAAGGTATTGACTGACCTCTTCTTCTACACTAGCATCTAGGGGATGCTACGACCGCAGTGCCCCTAGCGGTTTGGCATACTTGAACTAATTTACGCTACTTGTTACTTGGAATTTTACTCGTTACCTGGAACAAAAATATTCAGAGATCTCGACTCGTTACCTGGAATACTCATTAGTAGGGATGCTCGTAAGTAGGGTTACCACTGTATCTGATAATACTGCAGTTATAACTTGAAAGCAAGGCATGGTCTTGAGAAAATAGGGCTTACACTTTATCACCACTAACAGCACACAATGTTGCTTTATGTTCACATATGGCTCTGAGTTGCATCTCCCTAGTAGTGTAGTTGTAGTTTTTTGTTAAAGAAAAGATAAATGAAAGAACATAAAAATAAACAGTATTATTACTATGAGGGTTGTAAGTTTTTGAGTCTTCAACCAAATGACTACAAAATATAAAAGAAGTAAAATAAATTAATTTCTAAAACGTGACACTTCCTGTAAAATGTGATCAAATTTAAAAAAAGAAAAAAAAGAAAAAAACAGTAGTTACCCTGAACTGGAAGGAATTTGGGTTGATTTCTTTAAAACAATCATCTCCTTCATAAATTGAACGCAGAGCCTCCAGCTCCATCTGCAAGAGAAAGTGCCAAGTGTTAACAAGTGTAGGGTAGTATACTCAGTAACAAACTCAAGTCAAATTTTGAGTGGATCAATTTGAACAATTTTACTGTTAACCCATGTTTTACATTTTAGTGACGGATTAATTATAACCAGCTAGGGATCCTTCCTTGGTAAACAGCAAAGCACTTTTGTAGGTCACTCTGGATATGTTGTGGTGTTTTATGTGGGTGTGTTGAGATGTGATCCATTGCAACAATTATCCTTATATGCATTTAGGCCACATTTGCTGCAGGGTTGTTATGATACCAGATACCAAGCTGATGCACTGACTATAAAAAAAACATTACGATGTTTTAATAACACAAAATGTTCTACATTTCTACAGTCTAAGTAACATACATGCACTTTTTTAATGTAATATTCATACAGAAGTATTCCGTTGTAAAAAATATTGTACAGTTAAATTGTGCTTATTTGTATTAAAGTTATTTAAAGTTAGATTAAAGAGTATAGAACTGATTTTAAAATGTAATGTATTGATACTTTTAATTTTAGTCTGACATTAACTCAGAAATAAGGTACAGATTCTGGACGGTTTAGCTTCAGAACAGGCGAATTTAACATCAGCACATTTTAATTTCCAGTTCCACCTTAAATACACAAAATTTAAGGTGGAACTTGAACTGTACTAAGACTGCTAACGTATAAGAAGCTAACTTCAGCTTCGTAGCTAACAGAAACGTTGCTCGTAGTTGTATAAGCAATCTAGACTGTTTTTTAAATAACTCACTGACCGTCAGCAAAAGAGCTCAGAGTCAGTAACTTTAAGATGAACTGCCCGCCGGTTACATGCTAACAGGCTAATCTCTGGCTCACCTCCTGCTCTTCGTTGGCAGTCATGTTTTACTCTTCAGCAGGGCGTCGGTCCAGCCGTCCAACTTTCAAATCACAGTCCAAACTAAACTTTCCACAGTCTGTGACAACAGTCAGTTTTATATTGACAGCCTGAATAACTCATACTGTCTAGCAGGTTGTCAGTGAACTCTACAGCCCGGCTGGGATTCACCTGTAAACAAACACAACACCGCCCCTAGCGGCCTGGAGCGGCCTGCAACCTCAGCTATTATTCCGAGTATTCCCCAAGTCCAGCATATACTGTATATACATGTGCATCTCGAAAATTAGAATATAATCGAAAAGTTAATTTATTTCAGTATTTCAATTCAAAAGTGAAACTCACATCTTACATAGATTAATTACACACAGCAGTGATCTATTTAAAGTGTTTATTTCTTTTAATGTTGATGATTATGACCCAGTATATAAGTCAGTATATCATATATATATATATATATAAAATATGCATAAATTACTTAATCAGTGCAGTGTGGCTTGGAGGCAACCAGCCTGTGGCACCGTTGAGATGTTTTGAAGCCTAGGTTGCTTTGATAGCAGCCTTCAGCTCATCTGCATTGTTGGGTTTGGTGCCTCTCATCTTCCTCTTGACAATAGCTCATAGATTCTCTGTGAGGTTTAGGTCAGGTGAGTTTGCTGGCCAAACAAGCACAGTGATACTGTGGTTATTAAAGCAGGTGTTGGCCTTTGTGGCAGTGTGGGCAGGTCCTGCTGGAAAATGAAATCCACATCTCCATAAAGTTTGTCAGCAGAGGGAAGCATGAAGTGCTCTAAAATGTCCTGGGAAATGGCTGCGCTGACTTTGGACTTGATATAACAAAGTGAATCAACACCAGCAGATGACATGGCTCCCTAAACCATCACTGAAAGTAAATTTTGTATTTAATTTGGAGATCAAAGTCCTGGAGTCTGGAGGAGGAGTGGAGAGACCCACAATCCAAGCTGCTGGAGGTCTAGTGTTGAAGTTTTCACAATCAGTGATGGTTTTGGGAGCATCACTATTAAACAGTAGAATAGCAGATATTAGTCCATAAAGTCAAAAAGTCAGTCAAGGGATTCAATCTGAGCATCCAGTATATTATATACATACATACATACTGGACTAGTCTACCTGATGTTACCCTTGCCATTTGCATAGACAGTAGTATTCATTCTGTTTCACTCATTTTTACAAGGCTTATATTGCAAAACTGATGGGTTCTTGTTATTAGCCATCCATTGATAGAAACTGTTGTTAAAAGATGAGAGGCTACACAATGGTAGACATGAGCCTCTTGTGTTGTGATGGCAAAATATCTCACTTTCCGAGAGAGAGAGAGAGAGAGAGAGAGAGAGAGAGAGAGAGAGAGAGAGAGAGAGAGAGAGAGAGAGAGAGAGAGAGACACAGAGACACACACACACACAGACACAGACACAGAGACACAGTGTGCAATGCCCAAATTTCCACTAGATGTCAGCACCAGACAATTAAAAAATCCAGTATTTTTGATGTGGTAGTACGTTCTTCTCATATCAAAGGACAATTATTACAAATAAAATAAAGTTCTTACAATGTTCTGTGGCAATGCAGAAGCAATTTCCTGATCTGAAATCTCAAGTCATTCTATACGCAAGGTTAAGCAGAATATTATGCTTTCTGCAAAAGATTATTAGTTATTAGTTATGTGTGAAGGAAGCATGGGGCTTTTCATTTGTTCTGGGGGAGCTCCACTGCCTACTGTGTTCTGCCCAATCAGAACATAATGAGGGAAACAGTGGGGCGTGCAAGAATGTCACAGCGCAAATCAACTTTCTACATAATATTCTTCATTATCACGTTAGTATTCGCGTGGCGTATTCAAGTTTGTGAAAGTTTAATTAGGAATTTTTGTACTGTGAACTGTGACACGCAGCGGGTATGTTTGGTTTGTGTCCGGCCTTCGACACAAAGCCAGAGTGGAGAAAGCCAATTGAAAACTCTTTTTCAGACCAAGCTAATCCACTGTGTATAGTGGAGATCAGAGGTTCTGTATTACTCGAGTCTGACAGCCCTGATGCAACATCAGCTGAGGCACAAATTTGTTGGTCTAATTTCCACTCTGTTTCACTCTGAACTCAGCCAGCCCTGAAAACAGGCCATCCAACAGCTTTAATAAAAGATTCCCAACCTGTTGTTTTCCTGACTGCTCTGCACTCATTCATCTGATGTTAATTGTGGGCTTTTGGATAAGAGGTATGAGATCAAACACATGAGATGCTTCTTTTCACATAGGATTTTAATCACAAAAACATAAAAGTAATAGAATTCCTATGAAACTGAGACTAGATCTCTTCGAGCTGTCTAGAGATAATGCACTCATTAGGGATTTATCACTGCAAACAGAACCATATACCAACAGTCAGGATGTGCTCGTTTGTGCATGACTGCCCCAAAAAATCAAAATGTTAAAGTAACGTATGCATGCTGGAGCTTCACAGGATGAACTTTGTGTGTTGACTTGTGAAATGTACTTTCAGTTTGCACAATTTGGCTAATGGTGCATGTGCATTAGAGTAAATTATAAACTTGGAACATAAGAGTGCTCAGTGAACTTTTTCAACAGCCATTGTTTAAGCCATGAGACATTTCCCTAAGTGCACAAGCATATTCTCTTCCAGGCTGCAGGAGTACTCCCACTCATTTATACAAACTCTGACGTCTGTTAGTTTGTTTACAGCAGTTTTATGCATTGCATCACTACAAAAACAATCAAACTAATGGCACAGTTGTGTGACTGTTCTAATGTGTCCCCAAACTAGCAGCTGCTCAATGACTGTACACACTCATACATCAAACATTATATTGTACAAAAGTTCAACTGTGTTCATAATTAAACTCAAAAAGTAAACGATCATATATTTTATATTTATTATACATAATGTGACATTTCAAGCTTTTTTTGTTTGTTTGTTTTACTGTTGGTCACTTTGATTTATAGCTCATGAAAATCAGAAAACCACCCGTCCATTATCACACCTGCTTAATCCTTTTCAGGGCTGCGGTTAGTCCCCTACCCCCTCACAGGGTAGAGCATTACACTATTCAACTAAGCCCAGGACAGGGCGCCAATCCATCGCTGGGTGCACACACACACACAAGAATCTCAAATTATTAGAATATTTCATTTTGAATAAATGACTATTCAGACATTATAAATATGCTATAACTGCTGTTTTATCTGGGCTGATTCAAGCAGCTCATTTTCATGGCTTGTGACCATCCATTTTCCTCGTGATCACATTCCAGAGGTTTTCGCTGAGGTTTAGGTTTGGAGATTGGGCTGAACATTTGTGACTGAACAATTATGCCAGAAAAGAGCAAAAATAAGTAAACAAGCAAAAGGATACACAAAGGTCAATAGATTTACTGTCATGGGTTCCCTAATTAGTTATGCAGTTAGACTCCACATGAATCTCATTATTATGACTTTGTATCTCGTTATTGTGACTTTGATTCTCATTATTATGACTTTGATCCTAATTATTATGCTTTTGAATCTCACTATTATCACTTTATCTCATTATGATTTTGATTCTCATTATTATGGCTTTGTATCTCATTATTACAACTTTGTGTCTCACTATTATGACTTTGTATCTCATTAGTATGACTTTGTTTTTCATTAATATGACTATGATTCTCATTATTATATCTTTGATTTGCATTATTATGACTTTCTATCTCATTATTGTGACTTTGATTCTCATTATTATGACTTTGATTCTCATTATTATGCTTTTGAGTCTCACTATTATCACTTTGTATCTCATTATGACTTTGTATTTTATTATTATGACTTTCTATCTCATTATTGACTTTTTGTCTGTATTATGACTTTGTATCTTATGACTTGTCTCATTATTATGACTGTGTATATCATTATTATGACTTTGAATCTTATTATTATGACTTTCTATGTCGTTATTGTGACTTTGATTCTCATTTTTATGACTTTGATTCTAATTATGCTTTTGAGTCTCACTATTATCACTTTGTATCTCATTATTATGATTTTGATTCTCATTATTATGACTGTGCTTCTCATTATTATATCTTTGATTTACATTATGACTTTCTATCTCATTATTATGACTTTGATTCTAATTATGCTTTTGAGTCTCACTATTATCACTTTGTATCTCATTATGACTTTGTATTTTATTATGACTTGTTGTCTCATTATTATGACTGTGTATATCATTATGACTTTGATTTTCATTATTATGACTTTGAATCTTATTATTATGACTTTCTATGTCGTTATTGTGACTTTGATTCTCATTTTTATGACTGAGTCTAATTATTATGCTTTTGAGTCTCACTATTATCACTTTGTATCTCATTATTGACTTTTTGTCTCAGCATTATGACTTTGTTTCTTATTATTATGACTGTAAGTCTCATTATTATGACTTTTTGTCTCATTATTATTACTTTGTTTCTTATTATTATGACTTTGTATCACGTTATTATGACTTTTTCAAGTGCCACAAATAAGCTTAGTTTTAAATCATGTGGCTATTGTCTTATTGTTAAATTGGGTATTATTTCTACTCAGGCAAGTTCAGTGAACATATGGAGAGAGTGTATTTTCCAGTTTCAGATGTTAATGGGTTTAGAAGTACTTTATTTAGGACTGGACATCTCTTAAAGCAGAACAAAAGAGCTTTATTCATCCATTCAGACTAACCGCAGCTCTCCTGGTGAGCTGTACAGAAGTGCTGAAGCGGGAGATGCACATTTCTACACGGGAAGCAGTACTTGTGTGAGGGGAGGAGACAACAGGCAGCGTTTTTCTTTTTCTCTCACACTCGCCCGGCCAGGGAGGAGAGAGGCGAGTGGAGAGAGGAGGAGAGGAGAGTGAAGCGGCACACGGCTACTGGCCGCAGGGATGTACACCAAACACAGGCAGAAAAATGGACACAGCTCACCGCTTACAAGCATACGAATCCTCTTCACTCTCCTGCTGCTAAGCAGCTTGTTGGAAAGCGGGGACGGCGAGCTGGGAGCTGAAGGAGGTGAGAAACAGAGCGTGTGTGAAAAGTTGACCGCTTTAAGGGCGAACAGCTTGTTGCGCGCGACAGATGAAGTTTATTATGGAGGACAAATACAGCGTTGCTTAAACTCAGTAGTCTGTCAGAAAGTGGACCTGTTAACATGTTTACACTGAATACTACAGCCTGTATCGCTGTTAATGCTATGAATAATTATATATGTTAAAGAGAGAGAGGCGTTTAACACGAGAAAATGCATAAACAGTGCCAGAAATGGTGTACCTGACAGAACTAATATTGAGTAAGTGGGAGAAGTTTGGAGAGTTAGCTCGTTGTTAAGGCACGTTGCTTCCTTATATGGGCTTACATGTGAATAAAAGCTTAATATAATATGTACTACTTTCCTTTCGGGTTTCATTTCAGCAGCAGAGAGAAGTTATAGGCAGTAATAAGTGTTGTTAGGTGGTCCTCGCTCATTGTTTCAGTACATGAAGCCATTGTTTGTTTCAAGTGAAGAGACAAAGCACTTAGCATACCTGATTGACTTTGCTGTGTGTATAGTCCACTTTTTTTTTTTAGAGACTTTTAAGTATTGTTCAGTCACTGCTGAGGACACTGGTTTACCAACAGTTCATTTCTAGTTGTGGTTAAAGTTATAATGCTATAGTCAGCTTCAGCTACATTCACACTGCAGGAGTGCTGTTACTAATGCTTTACACTAGTATAAACACTCTACACTCTAACAGTTACATACTCTTGTATGAGTTGGCAATTACAGCTGTGTTGTTAAACTAAAAATAAATTAAATGAACTGTTGTATAAACTGAAGTGTTTTGTTTCCACTAAGAAAATCTTGTTGGTTCAGTGTTGTGAAATCTTGTTTTGCAGTCTAGTGGAGATGGGCATAGATGTCCAGAAAGGACATAAGTCATTTATATTTTTCTGTACTGTTATCTCAAGATCACGACTTACATTCCTCATGATCCCATGATAACAACAGTTGTTTTCACATTCACAAGAAGTTGAGATCTCAAGAAAACAGCTTTTGAGATCTTAAGAAAAATAATTTGGAATCTTGGGAAAACAACTTTTTCATTTTCTTGAGCTCATAGGAAAATCATATTTGAAAGAAATATTTTATCTATATATTTTTGGATGCACCGAATATTCGGCACCTGGAATTATTTTGGCGAAAAATGGCAAAAAAGACACTTTTGGTGGTTAAGATGATTAAGATTAAGATGATGGTTGAATATGTGAAAAGACAAAATAATTTATACCAAGCAGAGGTATGAGACTGTTACCTTTTTGGACATTCAGAATTGTGCTTTTCCTCACCAGGTAACAAAACACAGATTCACCAGCACAGTTACAGTTTGGTGGACGGACATGACACACAACAGAAATGACAACAAACTACAACCACAAACTTTACTAAACTACACGTTATGATGAAGTCAGAACACAGCCGCTTAGCTTTGTGTTTGTTAGCTTGTGTTGTGACTGCAGTGTTAGGAACTGTCTCAAAATTACCAGAAGAAATGTTTAGAGTTAGTAGCCAATGACACTCAATTTAAACACACAAAACATCCATGTGACTTACATCATTCATTTTAGCCATTTTTATCATTTTGTTTCATGTTTTTTTATTTAATATTAGTAATAATGTAGCATATATGCATATTCATATAATATTGTACTGAGTAATATTTCTAACATTGTATGTACAAATACAAAAGAAGAATCATGTTGTAATGTTACACCTAGAAGCTAGCCAACATTTGCATTCAGTGAGACAGCTTTGGTTCAGTGGGAGAACCCTGTTGGTTGAGTCTTTGGAGTGTACTTAGGATAGGCATAGATGCCCAGAAAGGATATGCCATTTATTTTTTTCTGTACTGTTATCTCAAGATCACAACTTAAATTTTTCATGATCTCATGATAGCAACAGTTGTTTTCACATTCATGAGAAAGATAATTTGAGATCTCAAGATAACAGCTTCTGTTATCTAGAGATCATGATAAAAATGAAGAAAAAAATTGGGAAAAAAACTTTTTTCCCTTATCCGTTTGATGCATGAATGGTGAAAGAAATCTATCATGATTTCCCTACAAAATGTTTTATCTGCCTGTCAAGCGGATTAACATATGTCAGTCATTTTTGTTTACCATGTGTTTTGTTGTGCTAGCAGTTACTAACCACCAGTGGGGCATGACAAGAAAAAGAAGCTGTCATGCAATTCTTACATTAAAACCAATACATATAGAAGATAATGACATTAACTGTCCATCATGCATGAAAGGGTTAAGCTCAGAAATAAAATTTTAATACAAATATTTCATTTTCTGTTTGGAAGAAATATTTTTACATGTGTACATGCTGTTAATGTTAGATCCAACACACATTTATAACTTGTATTCTGGAAAGTTAATGTTAAATCAGAAATCCACATTTCAAAAGTATTGGTACTGGTATCAGGATTTTAGGCTTTGCGTCATTTGGTTTTGGATCAAAAAGAAAATTAGTGGTATCAAACCAGTGCACACCGGGGGGCTCAAACTGTGGTCCTGGAGGGCTGGTCTCCAGCACAGTGTGGTGTTTTCTCTGTTCAAGCATGCCTCCTAAATCTGGTAATTAACTGCCTGAGTTAAATCTGGTGTGTCTAAGCAGGCAAATCACCAAACTATGCTGGAGATCAGCCCTCCAGGACTGGAGTTTGAGACCCCATACACTGTCTCCTTAACATGTCACTCTCCATATGCTGCTTTATGTTGTGGAAAATCTTAACCACTCTGTTCTCTAATTCCCACTTGGCTCATTCCTTTCCAGTTAGTTCAATACAAACTCACCTTCAGTTCCCTACATTCAGCACTGTACATGAGCTACAACTCACCAAGATTTGACCTGGGACTCTGGGACTTAAATTGAAGTTCTACTTCCATTTTGTCAGCAGACTTTTTAATGCATTTCTAACAAGGCTACAGATGTTATCGGCTGTGCTAGTGGACAACATCTACAAAAGCTTTCATACAGTAAGCTACTATGCATAGTCTTACCGTATGCATAGTCTGTTTTGCCTTACAAGCGAACACGGCAGCGTTCCAAATTACACAATGCATTAGGAGCTCTTCCTCCACCGCTTGCTCAGATCATCCAAAGATTAGCCAAACAACATCTATGATAAAGTTGATAATACCGTGATGCATCATCTCAAACTGTTGAATTTGATCAAAAACTTGCCTGTTATGCAGGATCATTTAAGTGGTCTAATTCTCTGAGTCATTCAACCCCAGTGCTCCCTTTCATGCATACTGCGCTATTCTGAAGCAAGAGGAATTTTAAAATGGGACAAGTGCTCTTATCCATTGGGCTGATGAGGACTATGCTGGACTAAAGACAGACACTAGTATGCACAGTACTTACTCTAAGAGCCACAAAGCCCTTAGTGACCTGTTTTAAAATCAGCCGAAAAATTATTTCTTCTCTGTATTTCAAGAACAGTTGAGCAAAACACATTATAAGAATAGCTCAGTTCTGTGCCGGTTCAATTTATTTAGAATATTTACGTAGCATTACGGAGCTGAACATAACAGTCAGGCTATTTCAGCAGCTTTCCCATGATGCTCACTGCTCCGCAAACCCACTTCAGTTAGTTATGGTGCCATTACTCATTTATATGCCTTATGTTTATGCGATGAGAGGCAAGATAGATGACTTTTGGGGTTTCATCAGTATGTCTAAAAAGCCCCTAATTTCAGGAATGTTCCATTAGCTAGTGGCCTATGGTGCTTTTGTCTCAAGATAATGACTCTACATAAACCCTCTCAGATATTAGATATGGTGGTGCATGTGCCTTCTGAGAGCAGTTAAGAGCGGTGTGGTCTGAGCGATTTCATAACAGTGCTCTTTATTTTATTTTGTACCTAATCATCTAGGATCAATTTGGATTATCCGTTTTGGAGGACTGTGCATTTTATGAATATTACATTTTCAAGATGGATTGTTGCTTGGTGTAAAAATGCCAGTGAGTTTAAATCTGCTTTTAGTTGTCTCGATTTTACAATGAAAGAATGTGTATTTTAATAACTGTTAATATGATCTTGGTACTCAGTACAGAGGGATGTGCAGACTGTCATATTCTCATATTTGGTCACTCTTGGCGGAGAATATTGCAGGATAGCTGAGCCAGAGTGGATTATGAGCAAACTGATGCACTTGTGCTGTGGTGCTAAAGGAAGCGAGAGAATGAAATTGAAAAAGAGATAAGTACACAGATAAAGACAGTAAGAGAAGTATGTGGAAAGAAGCAGGGAGTGAGAGAAGAAGAGGAATGAAAGAGGGAAACTGGAAGAATTTAGACTATTATTGGTTTGTGAAGGTGCTGGAGCAGTGCTAGTGTGGTTTTGTGAGCTGCCAGTGTGGAGTCTGGTCCCTGGGGCGTTATGAGATTGCACTTGCTTTAAATGGCACCCTGGAAACAGCGATAGAAACAGCTTCATTCAGGCCATCTTATAGGGCTTCTGCAGCAGGCCCCTTTCAAGACCAGCCTCTTGCATACCTGCCCTGAACATCAAAACATTTTTTCAAGCTGTCACACCAAACCTCATTCAGAACGTCTTCTCACGCTGTCTCAAACCTCAGTCAAAACATTTACTCAAACTGTCTCAGAAACTCCTTTCAAATCCTGTTCTTGCTCTTCCTCTCTCAACCTCATCCAAACTGTCTTCTCGCATTGTCTCAAATCTCAGTCAAAACATTTGCTCAGAATGTCTCAACAAACATCATTTAAGTCATTCTCAAACTCGGTCTCCTCAAATCTCACTAAAGCTATGTTCTCACATTGTCTCAAACCTCAGTCAAAAAGGTTTCCCAAGCTGTTACATGAAATTTCAATTTGAAACATCTCATGCTGTCTCAAACCACAGTCAGAAGATTTATTCAAGCTCTCTCACCAAACCTCATTAAAACTATCTTCTCACACTGTCTCAAACCTAAAGTGAGACATCTTCTCATGCTCTCTCACCAAACCTCATGTAAACCATTTTTTCATGCTGTCTCACCAAACCTCATGTTAAACACCTTCTCATGCTGTCTCACCAAACCTCAAATGAAACATCTTCTCATGCTGTCTCACTAAACCTCATGTTAACCATCTTCTCATGCTGTCTCACCAAATCTTGTTTTAAACATCTTCTCATGCTGTCTCACCAAATCTTGTTTTAAACATCTTCTCATGCTGTCTCACCAAACCTCGTGTTAAACATCTTCTCATGCTGTCTCACCAAACCTCGTGTTAAACATCTTCTCATGCTGTCTCACCAAACCTCGTGTTAAACATCATCTCATGCTGTCTCACCGAACCTCAAATGAAATATCTTCTCATGCTAAACATCTTCTCATTCTGTCTCACCAAACCTCATGTTAAACATCTTCTCATGCTGTCTCACCAAACCTTATGTTAAACAACATCTCATGCTGTCTCACCAAACCTTATGTTAAACAACATCTCATGCTGTCTCACCAAACCTTATGTTAAACATCTTCTCATGCTGTCTCACCAAACCTCGTGTTAAACATCTTCTCATGCTGTCTCACCAAACCTCGTGTTAAACATCTTCTCATGCTGTCTCACCAAACCTTATGTTAAACATCTTCTCATGCTGTCTCACCAAACCTCGTGTTAAACATCTTTTCATGCTGTCTTACCAAACCTCGTGTTAAACATCTTCTCATGCTGTCTCACCAAACCTCGTGTTAAACATCTTCTCATGCTGTCTCACCAAACCTCGTGTTAAACATCTTCTCATGCTGTCTTACCAAACCTCGTGTTAAACATCTTCTCATGCTGTCTTACCAAACCTCGTGTTAAACATCTTCTCATGCTGTCTCTCCAAACCTTGTTTTAAACATCTTCTCATGCTGTCTCTCCAAACCTTGTTTTAATCTTCTCATGCTGTCTCATCAAACCTCAAATGAAATATCTTCTCATGCTAAACATCTTCTCATGCTGTCTCACCGAACCTCGTGTTAAACATCTTCTCATGCTGTCTCACCAAACCTCAAATGAAACCTCTTCTCATGCTGTCTCACCAAACCTTATGTTAAACATCTTCTCATGCTGTCTCACCAAACCTTATGTTAAACATCTTCTCATGCTGTCTCACCAAACCTCGTGTTAAACATCTTCTCATGCTGTCTCACGTAACTTCATTCAATCCATCTTCTCATCAAAACATATTCAAATCATCATCTCATTCTGTCTCGCCAAATCTCATTCAAACAATTCATTAGACAAAAAGTAATTCTAAGATTCCACCTTAGAATAAGAGTCATTACATTAATTTAGCTAATGTTCTATGTTTAATCACATTATTAACATGATTATTACATGTACATAGACATAACATTGTCATCACCATTTTTGTTTTACATTTTTTGCATCTCCAACATCCAGACAATCACTGGACCTCATCTGGAGTTTTGTTGAGGATGCTCACAGCACATTGCAATTGGTTATGTGGCTCATTTGCATATTGTAATCTTTTGAAATATCAGTATTGCAGAGACAAATATTCCGATAATGATTACGCAGCCTTAGTTCTATGTTCCTTCCTGTGTAGAACAATTCTTACATGCCCAGTAAACTGCTCAGATTGTGCAAACTCTTTCTTATGCAAGCCGTGGTGGTGATTTTGCAGTCAGAGCTTTGCCTTTAGTTGATTTTTTTGGGGATGCTGAAAAGGAAGTCCTTGAATAGATGTTGATATTTGAGTGCTAAGAGAGCTTGAATTGCTTTCCCTCCCTTCTCTCTTGCCCCCTTAATATTGAAGTAATGATGAAGGGATCTAAGAGGGAGGGGAATGTTGGAATCGCCCCATCCATTTATCTCATTGCTCTATAATGAAGTCTGTGTTGATGATCAATAGGTAATCATAACGGCGCGGTTGCTTTTATGAATTTAATGAGCTTTCACTGGATAGATGTGAGATTGTGTGCTTTTGGATCCTTTCATTTGGCCTACTAGTTCATTTGTACTGACTAGAGCACATGTGGAAGTATTTTTCAATCCAAGGCTCACAATATTTCATTCACTTTTGCTGGTTTTTGGGAAGAAACTTCTTGCTAACACACTACTTGTCCTTTCTCAAGAACTGACCTACATATTTTGATACATCTTTCCCTTCAGGAAATAGAATATTCCCAGCACGCCTGAGATTATTATACTGTCAGTCTAATTCAGTGTAATTTTGACATTGTTCCAACTTTTGGTTCCTCTTTTTGTGTAGTCATTTGGTAGAAAATGAGCGTTATTTCAGGGAGGGGTTGGTACACCTTCTGAGAACATCATGGAAATGATCACTGAATAGAACAGCGCATGAATAAACAAGACAGATGTAGATCAGACATAGAAAGCTCATAAACAGCAAAAGTAACTCAATGTAGTCATTGTTTGTAAAGCCTTTTAAAAAATGGTACATTGTAGGGAAACCTACAGACTTTGATTACTCCAAATTACAACGTCTATTATAGTCATTTTATTTCAATTATAGTAATTTTATTTAATATCCAAAATCACTATTCAGCTTACATGTGTCTTCTGAGTTTTATACTTGATGTTGATAAGGTTATTTACAATGTCCTGGATGACATTTCTACCATGAATGCTTTTTAAAAATGCATTTTAGGCCAAAGCATTATCTCAAAGCTATAGTAAAACAAAGTCTCAGGCATTGTATTCATAACTATTTCATATAATAACTTTATGTGAGGTGTAGAAACCCTTAGAGACGATCCAAAAAACACAACTGTGAACAATTCTGACTCAGTAAGTTTCTGTAGAATGGAGCATTTCACATCAAACCACACTGAATCACTTTGTTTGCATTTCAACAGTTTAATTATTTATTATTTTGAAAAATCAGTGCAAATGCACTTTACTGCTATTTTGCTTCTATAAAACGTTGTTCACAAATCTCCCAATACATCGCATACAGAGTAATGGCATAGTAACTAACAGTCTAACAGGATGAACCGAATATTTAGCTACCAAAATTATTTGGCTGAAAATGGCTAAAACAATACTTTTGGTATTTGGCAGAATAAGTGAAAAGACCAAATAATTTATACTGAACAATGACATTTTAATTACAATGTTACTTTTTTTCTAGTTCCCAGCTGTAGACATGAACCAGTTTAATATCGGACACTTGTTTGACATTCAGAATTGTGCTTTATCTTACCAACAAAACACAGAATCACCAGCACAGTTACAGTTTGGTGGTGAAATAGAAGAAAACAACAAACTACAAGCACAACGTTTACTAAATTATACTTGTTATGGTCAGACAGAATACAGACGCTTAGCTTTGTGTTTGTACTCTGGCAGCTGCTGTGTAAGGGACTGTCTCACAATTACCAGAAGAAATGTTTCAGTGTCTGTTGCCAATGACACTCACGTTAAACACATCATTCATTTTAGACATTTTCATCATTTTCTTTAATGTTTATAAATTAAATATTAGTAATAATGTAACATACATGCATCTTCATACATATTCATATATTATTGTTCTCTTGTGTAATTTCCACACTTGTTTTATATACAAATATAAAATAATAATCAGTTAAACTCATATTATTAAACCTAATGATGTCAAACCAACTTATTAAAATAAACATTAATTCCTGACTAACTACAATATTAATTTTGGGAAATAGTTTAGTTACTAATTTTATAATTGGTTATAGAAATTAACAACTGTGTTCAGTCTTCATTTTGTTTGGTTTTAGTTTTGGCCATTTTGGTTCATCCCTAATGTTAATCCATATTCATTTTGTTGTTTTATTTGATAACTTTAAATTGAGTACATAAAAAAATAGCAAATGCATTTTGTCTGATGTCTTTCTCTTGTTCCATCCAAAATAGTTAATTTTGTAAGAATCAGTTATTTAGAAAAACTCACTGAGCCATTTGGAAGTACTGCTTGCTGGTGTAGTTTGCAGTACACAAAAATGGAAAAAAAATGTTTTCAAGTATTCTGAGGTAGTTTTGCAAAAGAAAAACAGAGACATACTGAGGAGAAGAACCAAAGAGAGTGAAAATAACTATCTTTCTCATAGAAGCAAGATCTCAGAATTTCACCCGAGCCATGTAATTGAAAATCCTGGTCAGAAGAGTGAGACCCCTTTAGAGAATCCCAGCGGAAAGTGGTGCACAATTGAACGCCCCAGGGATTGTGAATGTGTCAACCAGAGAAAGGTCATTCTTTCAGTCTTTCTATGTTTGGCTAGCAGTTACCCCCCAATCCTGCTTTGGCCTTCTCCAAAATCTCTCTCTCTCTCTTTCTCTCTCTCTGTCTCAAGCTCTCTCTCTCAACATTGATGGCTCAGTGTCATGTGTTTCTCATGGCAGATGCTTCTTTGAATGCATTCTCTTATTAGGTTTGGTAAATGCCTTCCTCAGAGGAGGTTGGACGTTGAGATGATGTGGATCATTGTTGTTCGGTAAGCAGCAGGCCATTCTGAGTCTGAGAATTGTGTCTGTGGCTGTTGTACTGGCCTGGACTATGTGTATTGCTGAGAAAGCTGTGGGCAAATGGAACTGAACTGAATTTGTGAATGTGATACTGATACTTTATGATTGACAGTTTACAGCTATTGCAAAGGCTGTGGAGAACAGATGAAAGAAGAGATGTGTAGGATCAGAAGAATAAAGAGATAAAAAAAAAAAGCTAAAGAGAATCTGGATCTGAGAGAGACTCACACTCTTCGATCAGTTCCATCGCTTCCTTTTTTAGTCGCTGAGGTATTTCATCAACTCAGGCCATAAATGGATATTGCAAGGACGGTAATGATCTTATTTTTCCACATTTGTGCTGGTGACAGCCCTGGGTGAAGAGCTGTTATGGACAGATAAGCTTGAGTTCAAGCAGGGAGGGAGGGAACGCTTATGTGTTTCTCTTGGCAGTATGAGACTCCCATTAAATGTGGCTGTCATATGGAGACAGAAAAAAAGCAGAAGAAAAAGAGGTTTTTGGCCCAAGGTAACCTGAACTCACCTTCATCTTCTAAAGAAATCTTAGAGCACTTATTGATATTCAGAAAGCCATAGAAAGAATATCTGATTTGGCTGTGCTGTTGTTGGAATCCCCAGGTTTGGATATTCAGCCTAAGAGTCTGCTACTCAAGCCAAGATGTATTTAAAGGCTTTGAGAATGACAGTTATGATCTATGAAATGATTCATGTTGTTGAATATTCTTCCTAATTGCTCATGATTAATGGAAAGCAAAAATGTTTGACCCATTGACCACAATTAAATTTCACTCCAGAGCTGATGAGTCTGATTGTAAGTCTAAGCCAATTAGGCATTGTAGTGAGCAATATGGATGAGCCTGACCTTAATATGTGGTTCAAGGCATCTTTGATTTCGAGACAAATGGGTTCTATTAGCCTAATGTATTCTCGTGTGGCGCAAAACATGGTGTCTAAGTTCAGAATGATTTAGCAATGATTTTTATGCTGATTATATGACGGATTTGTTGTGAGAAGATAGATAAGACTTTATAAAGTGTACAATGAATAGGAATAAATGCCACTGGTTATTAATTAATAAATGCAAATTGGATGTCATGTGTGTGACTTTGCTTCAGCAGGGAAGGACCGAGGGCAGAGAGTGAAGGCCCACTGGCTGACCCACAGCATGGTACTGAAAGACACAGGTGCTCCTCTACAGGTAAGACTTGCACTCAGGTCTCCAGACAAAAATATAAGGAGGAAAACGTGTCAATAGCTTTTTTTAAAGGTGATATATACAACATTTTAAACATTAATATAGCAGCAAACAACTTTTTTGGAAAGATGTAGTACACAGTAAATCTGCCAGTGTTAAATCAACACTAACAGAGTTAAATTAACACTGTGAGTGTTACATTTTGACACCCTCAGTGTTAATTTAACTCTTAATAGTGTTGATTTAACACTGGCAGATTTACTGTGTAGGTGTCTTGTAAAGAGAATGAAGTTGCACACCCTGGTTGTTGTCCTCTGCTCTTTGTTTTCGTAGCCGGTCCGGGTACACATGCATGTTATGCCAGACCTGTAGAAACATTGGCTCTTCTCACATTTCTCTGGGTTTTGCGACATTGTGCTGAGAAGATGAACAGAAAGAGGAAGGCATAGCTGAAGGGAAGGGTGTGGTGGAATACAGAGCATGTGTTGTGGTTGTTCTAAGATGTTGGTGCTCCAGACTTCTAGTGGCTGAAAGATCATATAAAGAACCTTTAAGTATTGCCCTCACTGGAACTAAGTACAGTAGAATAATTGGCAATAATTTGGCATATTTGTTTCATTATCGAACGCCTTTCGCGCATACAGTCTGTTTGTGTTCATTAATTCTGTTTTCATTAAATGTGGGATCGTTGCCTGTTAGTTTCTCACATGCTTTCTTGTAGGCTCTAATGAATTTTATTTTTATCTCTTTGAATTCCTCCTCTGCATGCGCCACCCGAGCACTTTCCAATAATGAAATTGAGCGCTGTCCCATCTTTTTTTAAAGGATTAGTTCCTGTTAAAAGCCGTTTTTCTGTATCTACATCTTTGCCTGCTTTTGAACACAAGTCACGATAAATTGCCGGCGTTATGGTATCATACCTGAGACAGGTGAAGTCACAATGTTTTGACTTTCCTGTCTCTGCTGGTACTTTTGCACAATCTGTTTGAAGTGGACGGTTGTTAAAATGCATTTTCACGCATGTCTTCGCCTAGTTCACTCATTCTGACTGATTAAAATGGGACAGGTTTTTCATTTCGCTGCCGTCTACTGTCACCGATGTTCACTACAAGAAGCTTCGCAGTACTCTTTTGCATTTAACATGTACATTTCTCACCAGTTTTCAACAAGCACTTTCCCATTTTAGATGCAAAATAACAATACAAACATCATAAGTGGCTTAAATGTTTACTCTTATCCCTCCTTGGACATGAAATTACAGAAGTATTCACATCAAACTTCCTTATTTTGAATGCTTATGCTTGCTCCAGACATCAGGAATTTGAACCTAGTTCTTCTTTCATTTTCAGAGCGTATAAGCAGCAGTGGCTTTCTGCAAAAAGCTGTTTTGTTTCCTCTCTCTGAACTGAGCACATGTATCCTTACTCATATTCTGCTTCTATTCATATTTCTTCTTAGAAAAAGGGATATGATTACTGTTTCCTGTGAGCAGAGTGCTGCCTGCACACCGTCAAATCAAAGGCCTGCTAGCGTATTTGAAGACAGTTCACAAAAAAGTCACCTCTGGCCTGCCATCAGTGCCTTTCCTTAAATACTAACACGTTTGCTAGAATAGATTGGGTGACCTTTGCGTATTTCTGACCAGCTGGAATTTGCACGATGCTCCAGACAGTCTAGAAATGCCAAAGTAAACAAAGACCATAAATGACAAAATTATCTAAGAATGTTACTAAAAGTGACTTATATGTGTTAGTGTGTGAGTTTCCATGGCAGGACTGAAGCTAAATAAAGGGGGTAGGGTGGTCTGGGTTGCCTGTATATGGTTTGGTGCAGTAAATACCTGATGTACGTGGTCAGCCTGCCCTTTGTTGTCCTAGTTTGGTAATATATTTCTGGTACCTGCTCCCCAGATGCTGATCAGAAAAGAGAGCTGATGTGGTTTATCAACGTGAAACTTCCCTTAAAGCAGGGATGTGCGATTTATCTTTTCAAGCAAAAGCAGGATTTGGCATCTGAAATGAATAACAAATCGCCAGTAATATTTTTTCTTTGACTTCTACCATTTGTAGTTCCCAGTAGTAGGTGGATTTAATTTGTACCAGTATGAGTGCTGCCTTTGCGTAGGCGGTAATGGCAGAGATCACTGCTGGAATCACCATCTTCAATGACAGCAATAAGTCATGAGACAAAGGCAGAAGCATCCACATTACAAGCCTTATTGGGATTTTGTGTTCAGCTCATATCTCTCACATTTGCATCTGTAAAGTCATGTTTATGAATGAGAAAGTTGAAAAGCTGTTAGTCACCTTAAAGGCTGTTGTGGCTGCGACAGAATGCATTTATACATTTTTAACTGTTCTCTGATGTCTACATGAAAGGAATATGATTTAGTGAAAATGACCAGATGGATGATTTGACCCTAGAATGAAATAAGCTATTTTCCCTTTTGGGTGGGCTCATGAATAATTGAATGAGGACTTCTCTGATTGACTGGTTTACAGTGAGGCACCTTGATAGCTGACACAGAATCAACATGTCAACTCAAACATACACATCAAAAGTCTTTATGCTTCAGTAACCCCCAGGAGTTGTATGTACTCCTGGGAAATCGCTCTTTGTTTGCCTTTTTAGTCGTTTTCTTTGTGTTTTTTGTTGCCGATACAGCACGGTTGCCAGAAAACAGGTGGGAAATGGAAACAGGAGAGCTGTGAAAATAAGAGTGAATGAAGATACATGATGATAGCTTGGTGTGGACGAGAAGTGTGTGAGAAAGGAGGTGGAAGAAAAGAGAAGCTGTGAGGGATTGAATTGATGGTGTGGAAATTCTGTTTGCCTGACCTCATGTTTAAATTGAACTCTAATGGCAGATGTTTGGCTGGCGTAGATCAATTTCTGGGGGTTACCTTTACGAAACCTTTTTTAGTATTTTGGTATTGGCCTGTTTTACCACCCTCTTTTGCTTATATGGAATTGTTGGTGTTTGAGATTCACAGTATGTCTGTTTCATGTACTAGACTCTGTTTTCTCAACGCTGCCACTGTAAACATTTCCATTTTATGGCACCTTTAAAAGAATGGTATTCACCCTCTTCACAAATCCCAGAATGCACTGCGCAACCGGCAACATCCGGTTCACCATTTTCTCTTGTTTATGTCTGTGCCAGCTACGCTACATACACTGTTTACAACTTTATTTGGTAAGTAAATACTTACGTGATATCTACTAGCTTTTGTAACTATATGCAGATATGTCTTTTGATATTAATCATATCTTGTTGTGTCAACTTGTATTTTCAATTTATGCAGTGGGTTTTTAGTGTAAACACGTTGTTGCAAGCTATTGTGTTGCATGCTATCAATTCAATGTAGGCCAGTGTGGCAAGCAGCGTGATGGTGTAGCTTAGTATTGATAGCATGGTGAACCAGATGTTGCCGGTTGCGCGGTGCATTCTGGGATTTGTGAAGAGGGTGAATGGCAAAAAAACCCTAATTTAATTTTTTGTACAAAAATGTAGTTGATCACCCAAGACATGCTTGGAATTTTTGCTTCTTTGGTGTAGAACTGGAGCTATGAGACTACCAAATGTAAACCCAGTAATCACCCAAACATACCACTTGTTTTTATAAGAAAAAAACATCTGAAACGGATTCAGATATTGAATAATTTTGCAAAGACTAGCTGATGTATTTTATGGCAGAGTATAACTTGTGAGCTGTACAAGTTCATGAAAGCTGAAATCTTCAAAAGGAGCGCTGAACTAGAGTCAGTGTTTATGACGACCCTAAATCAGAAATCTGATCTGAGATCAGTTGTCTAACTCTGGACTGCTTTGTATATAGCAGCCCTGTTATTATAATAGATTTTGAGATCCTGACCTAAATTGACTAGTCTGTGAGACCATAATTAAAACCTGAATGCAGTTTGAGTGGGTTGAGAGTTTTGTTAATATATTTCTTACAGAAACTACAAGGCTGAATGACTATTGAGTCTTAGTGCTTTTTTAGCATTGTTTACCTCAAAGCTCCAGGTCCAAAGTCAAACTCAAAACCTGCCGCCTTTCTCTTCTTAACATGGAAAGACTTCTTCACTCCAAAATGTTTCATAAACAAAAGAAGTGCAGCTTGCATAGGTCGCTCCAACTTTGCCATGCTGCCATGCCAACCTGATTAAAAATGTAAATATTGCATGTATAAATGGAATCAGAGTGTAAAAGCACAAGATCTTGCATTGACTGGATGTTGATTCATGACCAGAATATTAATGCTAACCAGGCCTAACTGATGAGTACACTTCACATACTGATCAATCATGTCACACAAAGGGTCCTCATGCATCAGGAACAAAAACAAGTGAAGAGTGAAGGTCAAGCATTCATTGTAAAGACGAACATCTATTAGATGTTAAGAGATTAACATCTATGAGTGTGAGAAGGTGAAAAAGGTCAGATAATGCTTCTGCGGTTGTTCTGTGGCACTAACTTCAAGGTACAGTAGCTCCTGCTGACACACAGCCAGCACTGAACAATGACAGTAGTACCTGCACTGGAAAATATGACCAATTTTATTAGGATCATATGACCAGGAATTAGATTTGAAAAGATTCTTCTGTTGACACAGCTCTGAAAGCACAGAAAAATATACAGTTCTTTGAAAGGGGCCAAGATTTGATGGCATACAGAGGCTGGTTTCTCAGACGTGGATTATGCATAGTCTTGGAGTTGCAGTGCCAGTGATGATTCACCATTGGAAACTCTTTGTAGTCTAGGCTTAAGGAAAGAGCCCCTATATAAGTGAAGTAAATGCAAAAGTAATATGGTGGGCACTACCCAATTCTCTCAATGAAGAAATCTGGAACCTTGTTTGACTAGCCATGCAGTTTGCAGCTGCTTTGGTGGAAAAAAAAAGAGTGATCTACCCAACTGTGTCCACCCAACACGTCTTCAAATGACTGCATGAGGAAATCGCAGGAACATGTGTTGTGCACAGGGTGCTGTGAGGGCAGCTGACTGAGGATCCTGTTGCTTGGCTTCTTGAACATTTTTAAGTTGCTCTAACATACATGATGTACTCTGACAAAGTCATAAAGTGAAGCGAATAATAACTTCCACTCATCTCCGGCACGCAATCACTCAAAACAATTCACACTGTCCATAAAAGGCAATGTTACTTTCAGCTTGCTAAGAATAGCAATAGTCAGTCAATGGAAGTATGAGCCACATCTTTGAATTGCAGTCTTTCTCTCTCTCGCCATGACTTTCTCTCTCTCTCTCTCTCCCCCTCACTCGTTGTCTCATGCCCTCTCAACACTGTCTCTTTCCCCCTCTCTAGCTCAAGTTCACTCAAGCAGTCGGCCTCTCTCTCGCTCTCTCACACTCACGCACACACACACACACAGATCATGAGAGATTTTGGCCTCTTGACTGGACTTGTTGCTGTTCTACTGATGAGGTAATGAGTCACGGAGCTGTTTGGAGTGGAGCTGAATGCATGTCATGCGGATGTAATTTTACACACACACACACACACACACACACACTCCTCTCTGAGAATAGGGGCCAGGGTGCAGGCTGTCTGCCAGACTCCTCAGAAACAAAACCGTTAGATACTCAGAAAGAAAGAAGCAGCCTCCCATTTGCCTTCTTTCCAACATGTGCTGGGATTAGAGCTGCAGTTTTTACTTCATACTCTACCTTCCACACTTACTTTACTCCGCTTATTGAATAAACCATGCCAACTTTACAGCATCATTTCAGGCCTAAAAGGCCTCTATATACAGTCCTCAATAAATGGTTATTCAACTCATAACAATAACAGAACCCTTTTTGGTGCTATATAGAATTGCTTAACTGTACATTTACATAGTTCTATAGTTCTTTAAGGATTATTTAGTACTAGTGCATCTTCAAAAATTTGGATCTCAAGAAAAAGTTCATCCATCCATTAACGTATCTGGTCAATCTTGATGAGGGTCGTGGTTTGTCACCTATCCCCTCAATGGGCACAGGGCAGGGCATTAGAGACTGTCTTCACAAAGCCCAGTACAGGGTGCCAATCCAGCATTGAGTGCACACACACACACAAGGGCAATTTAGATTACCCTTGACCTCCATATTTTTGGATTGTGGGAGGACACCTGCAAAGACAGAGGGAAACTCCACCCAAATGAGGACTTGAACTCAAGACCTTAGCTAACCACCAAACCACCATGCCGCCCAAAAAACTGTCATATTTTATGTTCATTACATGTAAAGTGACATTTCAAGCCATTTTTGTTTTAATTCTGATCAGTGCGGCTTATAGCTCAGCTCAAAATCAGATACAGACTCTCAGATTAATCTCAAGAATATTTCATTTGGAGTTTGAGTACATTATTCTTCAAACAGAATCAACATTTTAAAAACGGCTTGAAATATGTCACAAATGAACTTTTTCACAATATTCTAATTTTTGGAGCACTGGTAAATACAGTAGTTATACGAGAAGCCAAATAACTGTGCTTAAGTGGTTCTTTGCATGGTTCATCTAATTGAAGAAGAATGTGTTGTCCATGGTATATATATACAGGGGTTAGACAATGAAACTGAAACAGCTGGTTTTAGACCACAATAATTGATTAGTAGGTGTTGGGCCTCCTTTTGTGGCCAATAC
>BRDA01014528.1:88498-101442 GCA_036984385.1 Crenuchus spilurus | reverse complement strand
GGTGAATACAGGTACTGGGTGTGGGTAGTTCTGTGTTTGGTTAAATGTACTGGTGAATACTGGTACTGGGTGTGGGTAGTTCTGTGTTTGGTTAACTGTACTGGTGGTTACTGGTACTTGGTGTGGGTAGTTCTGTGTTTGGCTAAATGTACTGGTGGATACTGGTGCTGGGTGTGGGTAGTTCTGTGTTTGGCTAAATGTACTGGTGGATACTGGAGCTGGGTGCAGATAGTTCTGTGATTGGTTGAGTACATGTTTAGGAGTCTGCAAGGTGGAGCTCGGCCAAAACCAAAACATTGCATATAACTGCAGGAGAGTACATGTTGCCTCTGTCAACAGCAGTGTTACTCTTAATGCTGCTTTAGTTAAAAGTGCACCAGACTGTGTGTCCTGAATGATAATGAGCCCAAACAAACAAATTGGGAACTAAATGTGAATAACTAAATTGGAACTGAAAAAAACACTACATTTGACTGAGTCACAAATATATATAGTATATATAAATATATAAATTATATATGGCTTAATATATATAGTCTGCACGGGTCCGAGTCACGTATCAATACTTCAAAGAGTAAACTTAATACCCTATGTTCACTTACGTACGAGGAGCTGGCCTGCATTTTGACGTATATTCGCTGGGCGGAGCCAGTGAGTCACACTCAGTCGTGATTGTTACTGCTGCGCAGCTGACGATGCCTTTACCCCACCCGCACTCCACAAACTCCGGTGTTCAGCCTTACGATTGGCTGGTACTTCCATACTCTCACACAGTCCACTGTTCGGGAGTATGAACACTAAACCAATCCTAGCAGAGGAGGCGTTTTTTGGGGATACAGGTGAAGAAAAATGACGCCACATCGGCCCAGTCAGTACTGGAAAGCCAGGCCTACCACGACATGTTGTATAAACAATAATGACTTGAATAAAGAATACAATAGTCAATATATCCTGAATGTAACAAATATGTATGAAAAACAAAACATGTGTGTCATTTATACTTAAAATACTATCTGCTGACCTTATATTCAAAACGAACCTTTCATTGTTCATTTTCAAACACAAAACAATGAACAGTGGCCATTGGTTGGGCGAGGCGTCAGTCATCGCATAAGCCCCGCCCATCAGCCCCCCCAGCGTCAGTCTGCAGGCAGTGAATGGTGAACAGTTCAGCGCGACTGGACGGTCGTGTCACTGCGACTTATTCGAAACGTTCCCGTCCACAAAACACAACAGAAGGATATCTGTCCTCAGTGAGAGCGGATCAGGATGCGTGGCGCTGGCGCTGGTGTGTGTGTGTGTGAGCGGACAGACAGCTCGGTGTGACGGCGCTGCTGTGTGGCTGAGGCTGAGCTGCTCGGTCGTCTGAGCGCGAACATGTTGAGTCGACTGATGAGCGGCAGCGTCAGGAGCCTGGAAAGAGAGTTCAGCTGCACCGTCCGCCTGCTGGACGACACCGAGTACACCTGCACCATCCAGGTCAGTGTCCGGACAGTGGCCGGTCCTCCTGTTTAATAAGCCCCGCAGCAGCGCAGGGAGGCTGCGGTGAAAGAGCCTTTTGTTTGCAGTGTGTGTGCTTTGCTAGGACGGATCAGGTGGAGGAGAGAGCCGTGCTCTACTGAGGCTTCTGAGGAGACGATGTCTGGGGGGTTTAGGACGGTCACGTTTTGCCTTTTGTCCCTCCTCACGCTCACATAACGACGTGCAGGTCACGTAAACCCCAGTTTGTACTTACTGGACAGAAGAAACGTGGAAGTGGTGTTAAGATTTGACCAGCTGGCTTTAACCGACCCGCTCCTGACTTTCAGAACTGGACCTGTGATTTCAGTGTGAGCTTCTGTTTCAGTCTGCAGGATAAACAGTGTGTGCGCTGAAGATCTTATTTGTACATCCCTCCATTGTTTTGGGGTGTGTGTTTGGGGGGCGGCGGAGGGGGGGGGTGTGCTGTTTCTTGCCATGTTAGTATCACTAAAAATAGAATTCACCTACATTCACCCAGGTTCTGAATCTGCTGTGTTATGTATGTCTTGGCCTGCCATCCAAACATCACATCCTTTAATTAGGTGGTCTGCAGAGTTGGAGTCCTTAAAACTGCCCTCCGGCCGCTTGTGAAAGCAGTCAATTTAACAGTGCAGCATGGGTGAGTGGCGCACACTTAACAGCAGTGACTGTACAGGAGAGCATGAAATCAGTGTGATTAGGTTAGAACTGCATTCAGATACAGTGAGACACTCCAGGTATGCATGGAGATAGACTTTTGCAGGATGGAGCATGAACACCAGGTTTTGTTATCCCATGATTCTGTATTTCAACTGCAACACATCAAGTAATACACCCAATACAGTAAACTATTTTAGCCAAATATATTACACATACCTGCTAGTGCTGAGCAAACAGTAGTACAATAATGAAGTCCTAATGCACTGCATTGATTTCTTAATAGGACCTTGACATTTTGAATGGTTTACTGCAGCATTTGGGCCAACTGCATTTATCCATTTAAAGAACTGCACTTTTCAGCTGTTATTTTGCATATTATTTGCAGGCAATTACAGAAATTATGTGCATATTTGGTGCTCAGGCAAAGAGAATATGTCAGTACACTAATACATTACCAGAAATAGGAAGAATACGTGATTAAGGGATGTTGCAACAAGATTTCACACTTGTTGTAATACAAATTCATCTGTAGCATTTAACAGGAAGTAGCGTTATGTTAAAATAGGACATAACCTGTAGGATAATCGTTTCCAGCTCCATGTTGTCAGGTAAAGCCATAAAAGCCTTTTGAGTAGAGCAAGTCAAGTAATGTCGGAGCGATTTCTTTTAATGAACGTCATAGGAAGGCAGTTAAAGATGCACATCACACTTTCTTCTCTTTCTCGCGGCTCTTCGTCTTGCTTTGAAAGTTGTATTGTTTCATGTAGTGCTTGAAACACAGGCAGGGGAGAGTTCAAATCATGTTCGATTACAATCAACTTGACGGCAGCTTCATCCTGGGCTCCTTAGAAGCAGGAGATGCAAGCAGCACGTGGAGGCCTCTTATTCCCTGTAGACCACATTAAGAAAACAAAACCAAAAAATCAGAAAAGAAGAAGGTAGATTGGGGCAGGAAGTGGTTGTGAGGGACATCTCAGGATAGATCTTAAATTCTAAGCAAAGGTGTCAAGCTACTTTATTGCTGTAATTCAACTCTGTATTGACTTGTTGATATATTTTCATTGTGGGAGGTCTGATGTTCGACCCATGGCTGTCCCACAGGGAAACAGGAGTGGAAGGAGATCCTGATGTTGACGGCTGTTGGGGGAAAAGGAATTGATTTCAAGGCCTGAGAGGTCTGAAAGTCAGAGTGATGCTGAGTATGCACAGTTACACAGCAAGTCACGCAGGCAGGGAACAGTGGGCGGTGGGACAGAGCCAGAGCTGGAGACTGGCCAGGTGGGCCGGCAATGTAGCAGCAGGTGTGCCGTGTGCAGCAGCAGTGCAGGGTCATTTGCCAGGGTGACGTAATGGAGGGAAGGCAATGACGGAGCTTATCAAGCCTTTCTAGAGCATATAAGAGTGTGTGTTCTCTCTGTCTGCGTGAAGGTGCGCTATTGTCTGTTATTGTTTTGCTCTCCACGTACTACTACAAATGTATTGTTTATGTAATCTCTTTATAAATTACATTTAGGGCTGTTACAGTGAATTAGAATTGATTCATTGAGTTAAAAAAATACAATAATAATTTAATTTGTGAATAAGAACATGTGCCCAAAGCGGCGCCCGGGGAACAGTTGGGGGTTAGGTGCCTTGCTCAAGGGCACTTCAGTCATGACCTGCTCGGGGATTGAACCAGCAACCTTTCGGTCACAAGACCAAATAACTAAACACCAGACCACTGGAGACCCTTTTGATGAATCAGCAGTAATTAGTTGGAGTTCTTGCAGGGTAGTATTTTAAATAGAATATTTTTTCAATATTTTAAAATTACATAAATAAAAAGGTAGCACAATTGATGAATTTGTGAGCTATAAAGAAACTAAGACATAGGCAGAAGCAGAAATACATTTTTGGCCACCCAGTGTTAAATGTAAGGCTATGTAACTACACAACAACCAGCATGCAGGCTTATGATAAACACAACCATCACTACAATACCCTTCCACATAAAGCATGCATCATCCCCTTCTGAGAGGCACATCTCTAATGAAGACAATGTAAGTAAAACTGCACTGTAAGTGTGGGGATTTGGAGACCTCTCTGGTGGAAATATGTAATTATTGTGGAATAACATTTTGTAACACTGGTTGGTTCCAGACAAGGTAAGAGCCTTTTAAAAAAAAAAACCCTAATGTTTTTTATGACATTACTCAAAACAACCAGGGTATCTAAATGCAGCTCCCCCAAAAAGTACTTAATTAAGTGAAGTGAATCTGTTTACACAGTAAAGTTAATCTATAGTCTTTAAACATCTGTTTTCACCTCAGCTCATATTACTAGCAGTCAAATCTTCTCCTTATATTTTTATCTAAAAAAAAAGTGAAGATGCTGTTAGTTTATACAAACAGGATAAACTCAATAAATTACTTTGATTCCTTAAACTTGAATAATCTGCTTATTTCTCTGCACTGCTGCATGAAATGCCACTTCTCTCCTGGTATGCCATAATCTTTAGACCAGGGGGTGTCCAAACCCAGTCCTGGAGGGCCGGATTCCTGCACAGTTTGGTGATCTTCCTCAACAAACACACCTGATTCAGCTCAGCAGGTAATGCGCATGTTTAACTGTAGTGTCAGAGCAGGGCAATCACCAAACTGTGCAGTGGAGCAGAATATGTCTTCTTTAGACTGAGGTAGGAAACCTCCCTCTTAAACTCACATCAGGTGAGGCTGAAATTCAAAACTCAAACTGTGATGTCATCAATTCACCATGTGTTTTACAAGAGAAGCTCATTTGCATATACAAATTATTATTTCATTGAAAAATCTTTCACAACTAATATTAACATACACTGACTGTTGCAGATTCCTTCCCTGAGCAGAATATTGTGATGATTCTAAGTGTATTGTGATAAGTGAAACCTGACTTGACCACTCTGGCTTTATTGTATGTTTGGCTTTACAGCTGCAGTGCTGCCTGAAAGTTTGTGAACCCTTTAGAATTTTTCTATATTTCTGCATAAATGTGACCTAAAACATCATCAGATTTTCACACAAGTCCTAAAAGTAGATAAAGAAAACCCAGTTTTCAGTTCTCAGATAGACCTCTTTTTCAAGAGAGACATGGCCAAGATTGGCAGTAACAAATACAACACATAGTTTCACACCTCAGTAAGATTAAAAAACATAAAATAAAAAAAAAAAATAATAAAAAAAACATTAAAAATTTTAATTAAAACAACTTAAAAACTACAGGTGCAAGTTATAGAGTCAGTCTCAAGACATTTAAGTTTTGATTTAAAAGCACTCAGTGAAATTAACTCCAGTCAGTTTCCAGACTTTCTGCAATGTATTCCATGTAGAAGGTGCCGAATAGCAAAAAGGCTTTTTTCCCAATTCAGTCCGAGCAAATGGAACAGAAAGCATAAAAAAGTCTTGTGAGTGGATGGAGTAAGAGACAGTGTTTTTCTTTTCAATCAAAGTACAAATGTAAGAGGGAAGAAATTCACATATTGCCTTGTATATAAATATATACCAATGGCAGAGCCTTCTGGTGGCCAACGCAGGCCATTCTACCCTTGAGTACAACTCACAGTGACGTGTCAATGCCTTACAATTTGTTATGAACCTCAAAGAGGCATGATAAACAGTGTCAATTGTTTGAAGACATTTAGCAGACGAGTTCATATGCAAAAGATCACCATAATCCAACAGTGGTAAAAAAGTGGCAGCAACTAGTTGCTTTTTCACATTAAAAGAAAAGCACAGCTTATTTCAAAAGTAAAAACCTAGTTTTATTCTGAGCCTCTTCACCAGTTTCTCTACATGGGGCTTAAAAGTAAGATAGACATCAATCAATATTCCCAAATATTTATACACGTACCTGCTCTATTTCAATTCCTTCAAGCCTGGTCACAGAGGGAATCAAAAGTTGCTTCTTCTTGGTATTGGAAAACAACATAAGCTTTGTCTTGTTAGCATTAAGAACAAGTTTCAGCTGAAGTAATGAATGTTGGATGGTATCAAAAGCTTTCTGCAGTGATTCAAGAGCCTGAGCAAGCATCGATCCACATCAGTAGATAACTGTATCATCGGCATAAAAGTGCAATCCAGCATCTGACACTTTTAGACCCAAATCATTAATATAAATAATGAATAAAAGAGGACCCAGTACAGAACACTGTGGTACCTCTTTATGTACAGTGGCATATTCTGAACAAAATCCATCATATTTTACACATTGAGTTCTATTATCGAGGTAGTTTGAGAACCAAGCCACTGCTTTCTCAGAGAATCCTGACTGAAGAAGCTTAAGTTTTAAAATGTCATGATCAACTGTATCAAATGCTTTTGACAAATCAATAAAAAGTGTTGCACAACATAGTTTCATATCAAATGCAACCAATATATCATTTACCACCCTCACTACAGCTGTAATGGTGCTATGTTTTTTTCTGTAACTTGATTGATGTGTTGTTAAAATAGCATTAGTACATTAAAACTCCTTTACTTGCTCACAAACCCTTCTAGAATCTTTGCCAGCACAGATAGGTTAGATCAGGCTGAACTTTTTTCACTGCAGGCCACATACATAAAAATATAAGAGGGGCAGGGCCACTTACTAGAAATTCGGTATATAGCCTTAACTTTAGTGTATTAAAGTTAGAAAAATGTTATATTGTTAAATATAATTAAAGACAAAACTGCCTTCATCACAGCTTTCCATAAGTGGATCTTTATTGATTTTATTGTAGCTCATTCTCAGAACAGCAGCCTCAGATTTCTTCTACAGAAGATTTACAGCACAGAGAAAAAACAATAAAGGGGAAAATGGGACGGGTACATTTCAAGCTTGCTATTTAAGTTATTAGGCTTATTAACGTTCGTTTGAAACAGTTATCAACATTAACAGACTGAACTGGACTTAATAACAGGAGCGCATATAACTTTAGTAAATTATTCTGGTGAGTATCAGCTGCGCTGGGTATGGTAAATCGGGCCTGCGGTGCTGATCCGATGCCACTCCTGCAAAAAACCAGACAAATGTCACTTGATCAAGGAGCAAATCTTCATCAGATGAGATCAGCTGACTTTGCGTGTGCAGTGTGTGCGCTGTGCACAGCGGTGTGTACTCTGTGTGTTAACAAGAAAACGCATATAAGAAAGTGGTGCGCAAAAGCAGGGTAGTGACAGAATTGATGCGCATTATTGATTTGAAGCCTGTGTACCCTCACATGCATGCTTATTAACACACGGGTACTGTGGAATATATATTTTACTCACCTAAAGTGGGAACGGCATTGCACTCAGTGGGTGTAACGGGGTAAATTTCTTCTGTGATTAGGGTTGCCAGGTCCAACAAAAGTATCCAGCCCAAAATCAGTCTAAAACCCGCCCTTCAGAAGCTTAAACTAGCCCAAAATATATGTCTGTAACACATTTGAAGCAAATGGCAAAACAACTATGAGTGTAACTGGCATATTAGCTATTGACTGTTCTCTCTTCACCTTCTGTCTGTCTGTCTGTCTGTCTCTCTCTCTCTCTCCCTCCCTCCCTCCAGGCTATCTTTTCTGATATTATGTTCTCTTCGTTATTGTTGTATTCATTACTACTTCCTTAGTGTCGATTTATAAACGTTTGCCTGCCGTGCTGAAGTAATATCCTAGGCAACACCCACTTTTTTTGTAGTTTTTTTTTGGCGGACGCAGTAATTTTTAGAAGTAGCCCAAAAAACGCACCCTGCCAGCCTTGAATTTTCACCTGCAACTGGATTTTCAAACAAGCACAATTTGGTGTGAAAACCACGAACCTGGCAACTCTGTCTGTGATTGTCCTTTTTGGTGGAGCGACTGCCTTGATCAACAGTAGCTCCCCCTGGTGTTAAAACTAAGAACTGCAATACATTCAATCAAAAGTTGAAGCGCGGGCCATATTCTATTCTATTTATAAAATTTCTTGCGGGCCAAACAGGGCGTAGTTTGGACACCCCTGGGTTAGATATTGGTCTATAATTTGTTAAAATTGCTGGATCACCACTTTTTAATATAGGGAGAACATAGACTGATTTCCATATGGAAGGTATTTCATTATTTTCCATAGTGAGATTAAAAAGCTTTGCAAGAGCCTCTGCTACAAAATCAGCTGCAAAAATAGGGTTCAGTTAAATCAGGTCCAGAAGATTTTCTGTGGTCTATAGCTTTAAGAGCTTTGCAGACTTCATAAGCAGTGATTGAGTCTAAATCGAAAGTTTGACCATTATACACTCGGGAATCCATGGCATGATAATAACAAGCAAGTCCCATAGTGTCACACAAAGAGGCAGAAGATATAAATAGTTTAACATCTCCACTTTATCATAGATGGGAACAGAATCTTTTAAAACAAAAGTTGGGAAAACCTGGGAGTTTTTACTCCCTGAAAGAGATTGAACAATTTTCCAAAATTTTTGTGGATTATTAAGATTTTCAGTGGAGACAAGCAAATAATAATCTGATTTGTCTTTTTTGATTAAAGAAGAGCATTTGTTTCTTAACTGTCTAAACTTAAGACAATCAATAGTAGAATCTGTTTTTCTTGCAATGGCCCAAGTCCGATTACGCTCATGAACAACCACAGCCAGATCTGTGGAAAAACAGGGGTTTTCTCTCCCTTTCACTCTGTATTTCTTTAATGGGGCGTGTTTGTTTACAATCTGCATAAAACCGTTTCTGAAAAATGTCCAGGCCATCTCTACACCAGGAATCAAATCTATTTTACTCCAGTCAAAATTGGACAAGTCATGTTGAAAAGCTTGTTCACTAAAACTTTTTAGATTTCTCTTATAAATAACACGTGGCTTTTGTTTAGGCACCTGTGTATTTCTAATAGCTGCTACAACACAATGGTCACTTATGTCATTACAGAACACACCATGAAAATGAAAATTTATGTGGAACGTTGGTGAGAATTAGATCAATCAAGGTGGACTTCTTAATGCTTTTAGAATTTGGCCTAGTAGGTGAATTTACTAACTGGGTAAGATTAATTGAATCTTCTTGTGTAACGAACCACAAGGCACAGCAGAAATCAGCAGATATCCACAGAAACACTGCAGAGATCAGCAGAAATACGGACATTTCTCTTGTTTACATTAATCTACATGAATACCCAAATGAACACTGAAAAAGTGAGCAGGTGATGAAAGTGACAGCTACATGAAGGACAGGAGGCTTGATGTTGATTTCTTTGTCCTCACGATGTATTCTTACAAAAAACAAAGATGTGGAAAAAAGTAACAAAATTCGACATTATCAACTACAACACAATCAATACTAAGGGTAGGTGTTGCCTGAAACTTCAGAATACAATGCATCACCATTAAAGGTTCAGGATACGATGGAATGATGCAACATACCATTATGTTAAGTTTGTAATGTTTAAATTAACATAAATAAGTCGGTAACGCTTTATAATAACTTTCATTAATAGCTCATTAACTAATGATTAATAACTGTGAACAAGTCATCAGTTTATGAGAATTTCATTAACGAATGATTTAGTAATGATTTGTTAACATTTGCAAAAATGAATACAATCCTTAGTAACTACATAAACTGTCATTTATAAACATTTGTTCATTTTCAGATTCTGAAGAACTAATGATTTGTGCACAGTTACTAATCATCAGTCAATTATTAGTTAATGAGTTGTTAATGAAAGTTGTTATAAAGTGTTACCAATAAGTCCTGTATATAAAGCTGAGGAAATGTAAATTAAATTTTATTGATTTTTTACCTTAAAATGTGGTTACAAGAAACATTTCTATTTATATATAAAAAAGCATGGTCTGTGGTCATCCCTAGACACTCTGCCCACACATAGATGGACAGTCTGATATCTTAAGTGCATTAGTCTGAGACATGTTCAGTCTCAAAATGTTGTGTACAGTAGTGCTGTGTTTACTGGTTGAACATGATGTTTGTTGAAATGGTGTGAAATATTGTACAATGAAATGGTGTGAAATATTGTACAATTGAGGAACATTCCCTCTCATTTGATCAGAGGTGTTTCTCAATTAGCAGTGACGTCATATTAAAAAGATCAGTGGTCACAATGGATTCTGCTAAAGTGCTCTATAGATGTGCTTAAATTCTTTCAAACAAAGCCAGGAATCACCTTCTCAGCTGCCATAAATGCAATGCTTGTATAAAACAACAGTTCTGAATTTATCACCATTTCCATTTATATAAATGGTTGCCATGTTTTGTTGGAGCTGAATGTAACCTGGCCACAATATCAGGAGTCTACCAGTTGCATGTTTTTATTCTTCCACATTTACACATTTGTGTGCACTGATCTGATAAACAAAAGCTGCATTTTGTTCCACAGGGTCCCTAAGCAGTGCTGTTGTATTTCTTACACACAAATCATGCGATATCAGAAAAAAAACTTAAGTTGGTTCAGTTTCTTCATTGTGAATGCTCTGCAAAATCATCACATAAAAGAAAGATTGAACCCTAAATAAATGTTTACTCAAATTATTGCAGCAAAACTGAACACAACTAACCACAAATTGCCTGTGTAGTCCACTTCATATGGAACTACTAAGGTGATTAGAATGCAGCTAAAGTTTAGGGACCAGTTGCAGTGCGGTAAAATTGAGTCTTTCAGAGCAAGTGGTATCTGTGGAACTGAATAGGTTTGTGAAGTCTGTGGTATCACATCAATTAAAGTATTTCTTGAGTTTTGCCTTAAGCAGTTAGTAATAATTATGAGGGACATCATAGCTTGTTTGCTGGCAGGCTACAGGAAAATCATTATATTTCAAGTATGGCCAACAATCAATTTTGTTGATTATGTGTACCCTTCTGTCAGTTATGGAAAGTCAGGTTAGATATCACACGGTCAAACCCATCATACTTCCATGTTCCTGAGGGACTGTTACGTTGTAACTCTTTTCAAGATGGCCTCCTTATATAACTGAGACCAAAATAGCAGATTTGTGATTTTGTTTTGTATGTCGGTCAAATTACATTTTCCTGCTATAATAGGTCCTTGCATGTTAAGTGTTTACTAGAGATTCTAGTAATGCAGAGGAGCAACATACCATTGATCATTTTAATGGGTAACAGTATGTCACAGTGTCAGAAATCACATAAGCAAGTATATTTGGGATATTTGAGACAGTTCTCATAATCTCCTAAAATACTGAGGAATTACACTTCAGTTTTGTGAACACCAAAACAATACATTGTCCTTTGCAGGGTAACTAGATTGTAGTATCATTGTAGCCTTGTAGCTCCAGTTTGGGATAAGGAAATATTTGTGTAAATTATAGAATTGAGGGATTTTTGGGAATGAGTTTTGATGAAAAAATTTCCATCCTTTAAATTTGTCTATTTTTCACTATGTTCTGCTGTTTTTTTGCTTAAGGCCTAGCTTGCACTTTAGGTGTCTCACACTGACCCCTGCATTTAGTCTGCTTCACATGGTAGTTTGACTTGAGAACCCCTTGAGGCAATGCTGGCATATCTGCACATCATATCCTGTATTCTCTGGCTTGTAGATCTAATTAGTGCTAATTGTGAACTCAGTGAGCCGTGCTGATGATGCAGCATTTAAGCAGCTATGCAGTTACCCCTAACCCTGATATACCACACAAAACACAATATGTTCAGGTGGCTGGAGATGCAGCCAGATTCAAGCTTCAGAGATAAAATGGTAGATCTGATGATTACAGAAAGTATTTTCTTGTTTCCAGGTGAAAGGAACACAAGGAAGCACTCTGAGTTCCCTGTATCCAGAGTGGGATCACTCAGGCATGGTTAAAGGGCAGTTTATGAAGACTGTAATGAAATTAAAGTGGTGTCAGCTATATCTCAGTGCAAAATGGTCTGATTTGTTTCTGCCTGATGAATTATTTAGTGAATAAAGTGGAGGTTCTCTTTATTCTGGAGTGTCTTTGTAGTTTTTCTCATGCGCTCAAGGAGTTCCAGCCTTGCTGTTCTTTACATGATCCTTATAGGAATGGGTCATCTAGAAAACATATTTGCACAGTGTTTAACACTAGAGCTCTGTAGTCTATAACTATAACATGTCTCAAACCACATCCAGCTGTTATTTTAGTAGGAAAGATATAGAGTATATACATTTGAGTATCTCTGTGTTATGTTTCTGTATAGACCCTATAGATTGTCAAAAACACAAAATAAATTTTTCATTAATAGTTTACATACAAAGATTTATGGCAGATTGTGTTCAAACCCTTAACTGCTGAGTTGCAGTGTTGTATCTTCAGCCATTAGACATTTCATTCCAATGTAAACATGTGGGTGCTGCAGGGGCCTGATGGCTCACATAGGAAGACCAGCTAGGAGCAAGTTGCAGTAGTCAAGTCTAAAGTTTAAAGTTTAATCTCTAAAACTGTACTTTTTCAAATAGCATCATACATAGTGTTTTCTGTCCTGCTGCCCAGTGTCAAATAACTCCCTTCCATTTGTAGTGCACTTTGTGGGTCACAGAACATCAGCACCTCCACCCAAACTGTGTCTGACAAAAAGTCATTCATATTCAGAAAAAGGTTTAATTGCCTGTTTAACAATGAATCTCTGTTTAAAGATGTTTGTGTTTGTTTTAAAAGTAATGCACTGTGTAGGGAATATGGAGTGTTGATGTTAGTCCTCAGAAGAAGTAAACACTGCACACTAGTGTTAATGTAAAAGGAGGATAGAGAGCTGTTCTGATTTAACTGTAGCAGTGCCCATGTACACTCATCCACAGTGATGTCTGTTAAAAGCTTCAGGTTTGGTTCACAGTTGATTCAGT
>BRDA01014528.1:55745-88398 GCA_036984385.1 Crenuchus spilurus | reverse complement strand
ACTGGACTGGTTGTTATGCACTGATGTTTTGGTGTTTTCCACCTCTGGTTGAACATTACATCTCAGTCTATTATCAGCAGGTACTGTTATATAAAACATTATATATAAGTAACTATTTAAAGGCAAGAGCTGTGTACAGTTGTTTTACTGTTCTTAATAGTGTGTGTGGCATGTAGCTGATATTGTTGGCCATTTCAGAATGTGTGAGATTTATAATTAAACCAATAATGTTTCAAATGCTATATTTGTGAAATAGTGTTTTTAATGTGTGTTTTGTGTAGTCTTGCATATTCAAGAAACTGTACGCTTGAACACTTTCTTATTTTATATCCTGCTAAGTTTAGGGTCACTCATTCTTATAATAGAATATTTTCTAGCCAGTTTGTGATTAGGCCAAGTAAAAAAAAAGTATTGGTGATCATCCCCGCCCGACCCTCTGAAAAGCACCCGACCTTTTTTTTTTTTTTTTTTTTTTTTTTTTTTTTTTTTTTTTTACAAAAAAACGCGCCAAACACCCTAGTCTGGCCTAGATTCATTCAAATTTCGCATGCTTCCAATGACGTGATCCCAAATCAGTTCTGCACATGTGCAGTACACTTCATAGTGGCTGTCAATACAAACGGCCGGTCGTTTTTGTGATGCAAATCATGGCTTTTGTAGTGGCCAGCATCGTAAAAACACTGCAGTCGGCCAATAAAATTTGTTTCATTTCCCTGTTATCTAATGAAATAAAATACAATGGATTATTTTAACTAACTGTAATATATTATAATAATTATTATCGCAGTGTGCGCGCAGACTCGCACACAGAGAAGCAGACGGAGGGCTGAAATAAACAATTATTTAGTTTTGAAATAAAAGTATCAAGTGTGTGTGTGTGTGTGTGTGTGTGTCTTTCTGTGAAACTGGTGCTGTGTTTTGCTGACGATTATTTTTGTGGCTTTGCCCTGAAGATGCCAATGCATAAAAAAACAATCTAAAATGAATAAATAAATACATTCTCTCTGAGTTTCGTTTCATTTTGAAATATAATATAGTATTTTCAGTGTTTGTGTGTCTTTGTGAGTTTCTGGAGATATTTTCCTCACTTTGCCCTGGAGACGGCAATGCATAAATAAATCTCTAAAACGATCTAAAAGTAATAAATAAATACATTTTCTCTGTGTTCTTCGTTTGATTTTAAAATATAATATAGTATTCAGAGTGTCTTTCTGTGAAACTGGCTTCCCTCACTTTGCCTTGGACAGTTTATCATGTAATTAGCATATCAATAGGACGCTAATCGTCTCCCAGCAGGGTGGTGGGCCAAGCGGGGGATTTTCCCCTGACGAGAAATTTCGCTGCATCCGCGCTTCCAGTGCTAGATGCATTTTACCAGGAATACAGCGACGGGAAGCATGATGGTGACCCCATTTTTCCTACCCATGTTTTCCATGGTGAGTTTTGCATCCATTGCATGCGCATTCATATCTATCTCCTAATGACTCCATTCTTATTGACTTTTTCTAACTGGTTCTGTCATCTTGTGAGGCTTTAATGAGCTCACAACCAATGTGTTGATGGATGCATTTGTCAGATTAAATGGTTTTCATTTATAGATATTTCTTTTGTAGTCCTTCTGCCATCTTTCGTGTCTTCTGGGGAGATGTTCCGTACTTCAGTTGAATATGTAAGTCACTCAAGAAGAACATGATCTATGTTTAACATGGTTTATTTAAGTTTTCAACATCTTTTTAATATTCGCTACATACTGTAGCACCGGAGAAAAGAATAAAGAAAAAGAATGAGACATTTGCTTACTGAATGCTCTTTTAATGCTCTTTTAGTAAAAAAAAAAAAAAAGAAAGTGCAGTAGCAAACGCTCACTGCTTTACAACATGAAAGTACGACCAGACTAACTAAATGGACTAAGACACACATTAACGATAACTTAACTAAAACACACTAAAAATAACTCATAGAGACTAGACTACAACTAACAATCATAACACATACAAAAATCCCCTCTTAAAGACCCCAAATAATTACAAAATAGACCCTATAAACACACAAGAGAATTTTATGCAAATACCATACGACACACAGCCATCTGATTGGCCGACACCCCCAAGAGCCGCCACAATACTTTTCTACCATCAATCCAAAAAAAAAAAAAAAAAAAAAAAAAAAAAAAACCCACCCAAAATTTTGGTGAAAAAGGATGATCACCAATTTTTTTTTTTTTTACTTGGCCTTATGAGGACAATGTGACACTGAAATGATTAAAATATTTATTTTTATTTAAAGAGAAGATGTAAGGGCCAAAAGAGGTAGTTTGTTTCCTGAGGGCAACACTATGTCATAGAGGGTTACACTGGGGTCTTCTGATATTATGAAGTCTACCTAAGACATCTCCAACACTATTGTTTTCCGTTTTAAGTAAAATGTTTAAAGCAGTCCAAAAACTAACACTCCATCACCTGAATTTATTTATTTTTTTTGCCCATTTTTATTCCCTTCCCAATGTAGTAGTAGCCAATTAGCCCATCCCATCCATTACAACTCTCCCCGTCACTTTTGCACTGTCCCTGACTCTAGGAGGGTGAAGTCAAGCACAAGGCTCCTCCGTTGTGTGTGATGCCGGATGCCGCCTTTTTTCAAACTACCGCTGCTACACCATCACTGGGGAGCCAACATGCTCGGAGGAAAGCGCAGGAGACCCAGCTCTGAATGGACCAATCAGTAGATGCCTGAGCCATTGCAATGTGAAAGTGATAGGGAGAGAGAGCGCCACCTACCCGCCCAGAGAGAGCACTGCCATTTTTTTTTGCTCTCTTGGGCCTTGGCTGTAGATGGCAAACAGCATGACTGGGATTCAAACTCGCGATCCTCTGGTCATAGTGTCAGTGTCTTAGCCTGCTGAGCCACTCGGGGGCCTTCACCTCTGAAAGTTTACCCACAAATGCATTAAAATAAATACCAAAATTTTGCATGAAAACTGCGAACCTTGCAATTCTGAAACCACGTTAATCAATGTAATTACTGATACCTTCATTCTTACCACAGAAACCCAAACAGACAGACTTGTGTTGTGTGGACAGACAAATCTGATCTGATCTCTTACTAATAACAGTGTGAACAGTCATCTCAGCAGATCTGATTTGAGAAACATCATATAGGTCTGATGCCTGAACGAGGCTTAAGTCTCTGCATTGAAAAGCTTGTTGGGTTTCTTATTTGTTATGCAGCTTGTTTTTGGTCATTTAAATGTGTTTTAAATTTAAAAGTGCAGTTCACTTTTTCAAATCCAGTCTTGTTTCTTGCATAGTGTTAACATGTGTTAACTGCCAGTTTTTTAGGTGTGTCTGAGTATGGAAATGTGCTGGACAGCAGTCCTGCAGGTCACGCTTTGAAGATCCCTGTTTGAAGGGATGTATTTTATTGCATTAGTTTAATTTATAGAAAATTAGTGCTATTTTTTAAAATGTGAATTTTCTTCAGTTTTTGCTCTCTTTTCTGTCTGTTTTTATTAGATATTCCTGAACTGTAGAAGCTGTTTTCCTCAGTAAAGCCTGGGCATTTCCACCTGTTTAAAACGAATGTGTTAATGTAGATTATATGCATCCACATTTATCCTCTACACCCTCTACCTGCCTCTAGCATAATTACTTAACTGTTCACATGTGTTGTATTCTTGTTAATACAAAGTAAACAGACGTTTGCAAACAGAAGGTCTTGTCTATCTCTGAAGAAGTAGGAAGCAGTAACACTCTCAGAATAGTTAATAGGTGATATTGCAATGTATTAGAAATTAATCATTCATCACATAGTCATTTACAAGCTTCAAATGTATAGACTGTGGACCTGGCATGCCCCTGAATGTGCTATAGGTGGCACTGTGGGTGGTTTGTCTGCAGCAGTGACACTGTGTGTTAAGCCGAGTGGACTGGTGACTTGGGAAGTCCTAATGTTATGAAGCAGATGACAAATCCTGTTGCATTTTCACTGGGCCAGCCTGTCTCTTATGATTTAATGACTCCTCACTATGTCCCTTGCTGGTTATCATCTACAAGGGGATAGCTTTAGAGGGCATCGGAATAAAGGCGGGAAAAAAAGTCGTTGAAAGAACCCATTGAGGCTTGTAACGCGATAGCTTTTGGCTGTGTGACAAACAGGATCATTTCATAATTTCACATGATGGTGGAACGAGCATCTACAAGGGCAAAAGTAAAGTTCATTTACAGGGAATGATTTCTCCCGAAAGGTCACCTTGTTCTAGTAGCTGTTATCTGAAGAGACCCCACTTCCTAGTCCCTTTATAAATCTTTAAATAGTATTTTGGGCTGAGAGTGTTTCTCACCAGTAAATTCCGTTACTCATTTGCTCCATTAATTAGGATTCTTTGTGGTAACAAACCTTGAGGATGTGTGAGATCTGATTAGATTGAGTAGATGCTGCTGGATGTATTTTACAGTATAGTGTCCTTCTCTTACAGTGGTAGGAGTCTGTGTTTGTGTCTAGAAGGTCAAAGTGGTCCTCTAAGGGAACAGCTAGATTAGCCACACAGCCTTTTATCCTCTGTGCTTTTATCTTCTTCTCAGTCCTTTCCTTCTCTCTTGATACTTCTTTTGTCTTTAATTATCAGTGACTCAAGAGAGGCTCATCCATATAGGCAATTAAGCTCTACTTAATAAAAAATTAAAAATGAAAAATAGTCTCAAATCTTTTATAATATGTAGTTTCTATTTCTTTGTCTTTCTTTGCTTAAATGTCTAAAAGCTCACTTTTGTCCCTGTCATGGTCCTGAATACTCGGAATTCATCATCAGCCTCTTAAATGCCTAAATTTATGAAACCACAGATTAACTCAAGATCATATTTTGTGACGTACACGAAACGTTCAAACATTCAACGACCAACACGACAGTGAAACACTAGGCAGACTTTATACTAAACATAATTACATACAAACGAAAGGGAAGCTGTGAACATAACAAGGGGCAGGTAGGGACACATGACAAGACAGGACGTAGACAGGCATGACCAAACGCAAACCAAAACAGGGTGCATGTAAAAGAGACAGGGCAGAGGCTTGCCTGTATTGCTTTGCTCCATCGGTGTAGACGTGATGCTTCTGTAGTTTAGAACTATAGTGTTACATTAGACTTTCATACATTAGAAAGTAGTAGCTGTTAAAAGCCTAGTTGTTTCTGTTAAAATATATCAGCAAAATCTCAAAAGCTGTGCAAACCACATATCTGTCTTAATTAAGGTCTCACAGATTAGTCCGTGTTGTCTAGGACACCGTATCTTCAGGAGCCAAGTGCTGTATCTACCATAAGCATCAGCAGACTCAGTGAAGGTACTGATTTAAAATCTTGAGCAAATTTTTGTGAGCATGACCACCATCAGTACAGAGGAATCTAATCTAAGATCAGTCTTCTACCAGCCCTGCTGTCTGTCTGTCTGTCTGTAAGCTTTTATTTAGGGATGCACCAAAATGAATATTTCTGGCTGAAACCAAAACCGAACAAACTGAAACATTAGGCTGAATACTGAACGTTTTTTTTGCCGTGTTTAATTTTGCCACTTTGCCACTCCTGTATAAATTAAATATGATAATGTTTTGTCTTGGTTTTCAAATAAAATAAAATTATTACTAAACTGCAATTAAAAATATTCCAGCGGACATATCAATAAAGCACAATCTGACTTCAAATAAATTAGCCAAACAAAAATGGTCTGATATCATGTGATGTAGATTGATATCCGTCCTCATGTTGCCTAGCAGCAGTACTAACTGGGTGTGGATGACACTGTGTGGCTGAAGAATATTTTATTGTGAATGATGAAAAATAACTTCATTGATGAATTGAGCATCGGTGTGTTTCATCATATTTTATGTTAACCACTGTTTTATAAAATCAAAAATCCACTCGAGACCTTAGTGTGGTGGTGTGATTTTATCACGAAGAAGAATGTTTTAGTTACACCACTTTACATCATTCCGTAAACACTAAAAACACCAAAAACGTGTGTGTATATATTTATATTTATGTCTGTATTTGAGTTATGACTGAGATGAGGGATGTTTGGGTGATGGACCATTCTTGGTGACCCCTGAGTTTTAATGTTTGTTAGCAATGTTAGCTTTGCAATTCCATTTCCAAATTGCACAACAAAATGTAGACTCTGAAGTTGATGGGCTGTGTGGAAAGTGCTTAGATCAGAATGACCAGTTTATTTAAGCTCCATTTGTCACTGTTCTCCTGTGACACATTTGTTCTTTTAGATTTTAGATTTTTTAAGGTGGACCACTCTACTACCTCTGCCAAAATTACAGACAAACCTTTACCTGGCATGTGTGTGCTTTAATGGTGCATACTTACTCTTTTTGGTGTCACATTTTATGTTTAATCTGAAATTGTCACCTCTGTCATTGCTCTCATCGTCATTCGTACCTCACTGGAGGGGTGGGGATGAAACGAACATTGATATGACATCCTGTCCTTACGTGACAGACAAATCCCATTAATGAGAAGACACACTGTCAAGGCAGTTGTCAGCCTCTTGTATCATGCTGTAGAGTGTGCTGCTGGAAGAATTGAGGCAAAAGAATTCTCTCTCTTTGCTCGTGGCACAAGTGAAACAGCATGCCAGCCCATATCCTGATCTCCATTGGACTTTATAAACTTAAAGTACATGACTTTCTGGCCATTGCTCACTACTCCCTTTCCCCCCTCCCAAATAATAATAATCTGTCTGCTAAAGTCAGTGAGAGTGAGCTTTAGCAGATTAATTTTGGATGATTGGGATGATTGCTAGTAGGGAATCAGGCAGAATATCGCAGGGATTTTTGCTGTGGTGGTGCCATGCTGATGAAAGATGAGATGGATTGTGTAACGCACTTATGAGCACAGATCCATTTGGCTATGGCGACAAGCTCTGATGGGTTTGTACTTAAGTCCTTACACAGAGAAAAAGTAAAAATAGACAAAAACGGAGTCAAATAACAAAAGGCTGACATTGTTCCCACATGAGGCGACTCCATTTCTAAAGATCCGGTCCCCACCCATCAGCTATGACATAAATAAGCCTTTCCCTGAGAAATTCTGACTCTCGAGCTGTACAATCCAGCAGAGATTGATTCTGCTACCCACATGTCTTTTCATCCCCTCCCTCTTTCATCACAAACTTAGTGCAATGCATTCTGGGAACAAATGGTAACTGATAGAAGTTACATAAGTATGGAAGCACCTGATAAAAAATTGCCCTGGAGGACAAATTCAGAGCACTGTTCTTTCATCATAACAGCTGTCAGTCTAAAGAACAATGAGAGTGTTAATAATGCACAATAGCAGTCAGCAAAAAGCAGCAAATCTGTAAATTGCTAATCTTGTTGCAGCTGGTTATGCAGGCAAGTGAAATGTTCTTTTGAAATCAGAACTGTAGTCATATCTAGTTCATTTGCTTTTGAATAATATTTTCATGTAAAGCATTAAGGCCCTTGTCTGCGCTCGACTATGTTTTGTGTGCTTGTCTAGATGACTGGAGTCATCTCAAAGCCTCCAAGGCTTGTCTTTCACTGCTTGTCAACACCATTGCTTCAGAACACCACTGGCAGTCAAGTGAACATCAGCAATGAGCCTGCTGTGTGCATTCTGTTATTAAAAGAGGTACAAGTGCACTTAAACAACACATATTTTTTACTTATTGCGATCACAAGGGTTAAAAACACGTTGATTAGTTTAATAAATTAGGAAGATGAATATGTTATTAGGCAGTGTCCATTTAGTTGTTTTGCACTGTATCCCAACACAATATGAAATGTGAAATAAAACAAGAAAGTGTATGACTTTGAACAATTCCAGAGTTACTGGGACATAGATTTGATCATTTACAAAAAACGCAAGAGTAGTGTAACATTTAATCATATTATTAATTCTATAATAAAAAAACTTTTATTATTCTATTACTTTATTGTATTACAATATAATATGATTTTGTGACTGATATGTTGTCAGCTGCTATTCTATGTGTGTGTTAAGTGTAGCACTGTGTTCCGGAGAAATTACATTTCGTTCCTCTGTCAACATATCTGTGATTATTATAAATGACAATACTTCTGATTAGACTTTGTTTACTTTAGCAGAATACATGTTTTCATTGTCATTCTTCACCTTGAAGAAATGTTCATTGAGTACCGAGGAATTAGATCTTTCTATTTGTTCTGTGTGCAGAACACATGTTCACTGGCAGCCACACATATCCCAGTACAGAATTTCATACATCATTTTGAATGAGCTTTCTCCCCTTCTTTCTTTCCTCAATCCATCATTCCTCACAGCCTAATTTTATACTAATTAATCTAAATTGTTTAATAATTAATAATATTTGAGATGCACTGAAATGAACAATTTTGGCTGAAACCAAACAAAATGAAACATCTGGCCAAACACTGAACACGCTTCATTTCTATAAATTATTATAAAATTATTAACTAAACAGTTTTAAAAAAATAAGTCTCGTAGGTAGTCAGGAATGAATGTCTGTATGTTAATAGGTTGGTTTGGTATCATTAGGTTTAATAACATGAATATATGATTATTCTATTATATTGGTATATAAAACAAGACAATAATATATGAATATGTATGAATATGCATGTTATTATTAATAATATTTATAAAAAAAAAAAGAAACAAAATGATGAAAATGTCTAAAATGAATGATGTAAGCCATAAGGATGTTTTGTGTGTTTAATGTGAGTGTCATTGGCTACAGACACTGAAACACTTCACGTGTCTTCTGGTAATTGTGAGACGATCACTACCACTGCAGTCGCCGGAGCACAAACACAAAGCTAAGCGGCTGTTTTATGGATTCATCATAACAAGTGTAGTTTAGTAAAGGTTGTGCTTGTAGTTTGTTGTCTTCTTCCATTTCACCACCAAACTGTAACTGTGCTGGTGAATCTGTGTTTTGTTAACTTATAAGGAAAAGCACAATTCTGAATGTTCAAAAAGGTCACAGTGTCATTAAAAACGTCACTGTTCTGTATACATTATTTAGTCTTTTCACTCATTTTATTTAGTTTTTTATTTTTTCATTTTAATTTTGCCAAATTTTATGTCCATCCCTCAATTTTAAACAACTGAAAACATTCTGTTCTTATTTCTTGCCAGCGGTTACACCTCAGGTCACACCCCATTGAAGTGATGTTCTGTTTCACTTTTGTACCATCAAATGACTTACATAGTCAGCAGTCATCTGGAAGTTTGTTGAGGTTTGCTTGGTGGTTTATGTTGCTGCCCAAATGGCATATTACTTAACACGTGTTGTGTTAGAATTTTCCACACAAAAATCAACCAGTCAGTTTCAATAGATATGTTATGTTTGCTTCAGAGGTTAGTGGATCATTTCATTCAGGTTGATAGACTTAGAAATGAGGGATATTTATATGGTTTTACACCTTTTTGTTATTTAATTTCAAAAGTACAACATTTTTCATATTTTAATACTAGTTCTCCAAAAACTGTAAAATCATAAAAAGCTCATTTATGTTCATTATTTAATTTAAAAAGGTAAGCAGTCATATGTTTTAATGTGGCACAGTAAATGGTCTGACGTTAATGTAGCTTATACAATTTTTTTATCTGTTTATCATGCAGGACGTGTGCAGAGTCTATAAGTCTTTGCTGATGTAGCTTGGTGCATTTTTCTGTCAGTAGTTTAAGCCACTGGCACATGTCCACAGTCTCTACTTCCCCAAGGAAAGCCTATTGGATATATTGTGTTAAATAAAATATACCAGCATCATATGAGCCATTGAAATATCTGAGCCATTAATAATAGAAAACCCTTTTCCTTCAGTCGTTTAAGTGCTCAGCAGACCGTAACTCCAGACACTGCATGCAGGTATGACATACTGCTTATATGCCTGCAAAGTCTCATAATAAGTGTAATAAAATAATTTTTCATGTTCCTAATGAGCTTTATAGATACTGTGAATATTTTGTCATTATGTCTTCTATCTTTGAGCAGTTCAGTTCAAATGAGGTCTTTGTAAGTTACTAATCTAGCATCATGCTGTTTCATTGTGATGAATGAAATCTCTTCTTGCATGTGTAACCTCAGGTGTTTGTCTGCTCTGTGTGGGATACGAGTATAAAGAAAACCGTTATAAATGGGGGAAAACTTTGTCAAACTTCCTGAGATGACGGACGTTCATTTGTGTGCTCTGGTTGGATGTTCTTGTGTTTCTTAGACTAGGCCATGGTGAGCGATGGGAAAATGCTCCCTCTGAAGGCTTCAGATAACCCGGGTGTGTGTTGGGCACCTGATGCCCATGGCAGAAACGGAACTCTTTGTCCCTGTACAAAACTCTTGCGCACCAAGCGCATTCACCCTGGCTTAGTTCTGCTACTGCTGTGTAAGTCCTTTTTGCTCAATGAAGAAGTGTAGCAAATGCCTTTGGTGCAGAATACTGGCCACACAATAGCTGCACTCTGAGGATTAACATAAAGACAATGAGTAATGCTGGGGTGTCTGCTCTCTACAGATAGTGATGTGTTAGTGTGGGCTCACTACACCACCATCAGCTCCTGGGCAACAACTCAAAGATCCCGGCATCACAAACCCTCAAGACCTGATATTTAGGCCACTTGCTGATATGACTGCTTTACTTAATGCTTGCATGGCCAGGGGAACGTTCCAGTCTTTTCCCTGCTTTGAATAAGCCCATGCTTGTTTCCAAACTACCACAGCTGTTTGGATTACAGACGGGGGGGGGTTGTGTTTCAGCATGAAAATTTAGTGGTTAATATCACTATCTATCAGTAAGAATCGGTATTGATTATTAATTTTTTTTTTTAATTATCGATTTAACTTGGAGCTCTGAAGGTTCAAAGCCTTGTCCTTGTGTTAAATACAAAGTATAGTTAACTTCCATTTCCAAGTTTAGTTAAAGGTGCATATCTCCACCTAGTGTACTAAGGTAGCAGTTATTTAAAGATCAAGCCTAATACTGGATCAGAACAGTGAAATTATTAGCATTTTAACAGCCTGGTTTTGGTATGAGATGAGCTTTGTGTTGGGCCTGATTCTGGAGCCGATGTTTGTGGAATATACTCACACACTTTCAATGGACTTGGACTGAACACAGTATTAGTCTTGGCCCTCCCTGGTGCCCTTGGCCCCCTCACCCATCACAGCTGTTGCCTCCATGCTAGAACAGCGGCCCTTGCTGTTGCCCCCTTTAATCGCCACATTTTATTTCCAAGAATATGCACCAACACCCACTGGGTTTATTTGTCCCAGTACAGTTCCACCTCCCGTTTACATAATTACCATTCATACAGAGCTGATCATGTGATAACCCTCTTCTGAGCAAGTGAGCAAGTGCTTATCTTGTCCTGTCCTCCTTCTCGTCTCTCTGTCTTAATCACTGTCTTATTCTATCAGCGTCTGCTTGCTTGTCTCATGCTTTCTCCTTAGTGCTGAAGTTTTCATCCTTAAGACAGGCTGAAGAGTTCTGTTTAAACTGTCCATTCAGTCACTTTGTGAACAGGAGAATGTAATGAAACAGATTGCCCTAAAAAGAAAAAATCCTGGTAGCTGCACCTTCACGACAGAGGAGAGAAAAGGAGAAACGTAAGAGAAAGTGAAACCACAAGAGGCACCTGTCAAAGAGAAGAGAGACCTTCACTGCAAAATAGTTTTCTTGCCACAGTCAAATGGTCGTTTGCCTGTGTTTTAAGGTCACACTGTGCCGGTCCAGCTCAAGGTTCTTATCTGGATATTTGTATCAGCATATGCAGAGCTTGTATGAGAGAATATTTGAATTGTGCTGGCTTTTTGCTTTAATTAGATTTTGCATACTATGTTTCTTAAAGTCTGTCTGTGTGTGATTGTATGTGTGTAAGACTGTAGTACTGAGTAAGCACTTGAGCCCATTTCATTTCTCAAATGTGAGATCAGATTAAACCCAGATGTTTGACTCTTCACATCTGGCTGGCTGGTCTTCACATGACTTGCCATTAGATGACCTTTAAGAGAACCAGGTCTTAGATGAGTGCTGGGTGAAATTGGCCTCTGGAACACCGTGTGTTTTTATTATCTGCATGAGAGCACTTTTTCACAGCTCAAGGATATATTTTTGCATACTGCCTCATATAGATCTGTTGACATCAGCTTAAAGCATCATCAGCTTTTGGATTTTGCTTGTGCTGTTTTTTAGATGTTTCTTTGATCTGTGCTGTTTTCCTGGCTTCCAGTGACTCAGTGGACATGTGTTGTCCTGGTGGTGTCAACATTTCTCGTGCTACATTTAAGGGGCCACTGTCTCAATATATTCATATTCATATTCACTCGTAACATTTGTGTTGTTTATGTACTACTAACACTTGTTAATAGTAACTCCCACGTACACAGACCTTTCCTAACCAAATTTAACTATGCCTCACAAGAGTTTTAGGACTGAAATGTATGGAAGACACAGTTTCTTCCCAAGAACACTGATATTTAATCATTATGTCCACATCATATGCTCCATGTTTGCAGTATCGACACTTCTTATCACTTGGTCAGAGGACCAAACTACAATAGGGTTGGGCTCCACATGCAGTGTTAGTGTTTACTGCTGTCTGCTACAGAGTCCATCACAAAGTACATCAATCCATCAATCTTCTTCCGCTTATCCGAGTCTGGGTCACGAGGGTAGCAACCCAAACACAATAGACCAGACCTCCCTCTCCCCAGCCACCTCTTCTAGTTCATGGGGAAGGATTCCAAGGCCAGCTGCAAGATATAAACTCTCCAGCGTGTCCTGGGTCTTCCCCAGGGTCTCCTACCAGCTGGACATGCCCAGAACACCTCACCAGGGAAGCGTCCATGATGCATCCCAATCAGGTGCCCAAACCACCTCAAATGGCTCCTGTCGACATGGAGGAGCAGCAGCTCTACTCAGTCTTTCTCAGATGTCAGAACTCCTGTCTCTAAGGGAGAGCCCAGATACCCTACAATGAAAGCTCATTTCAGCTGCTTGTATCCACGATCTCAGTCTTTCATTCACTACACAGTAAATCTGCCAGTGTTAAATCAACACTATTAGAGTTAAATTAACACTGAGGGTGTTACATTTTGACACCCTCAGTGTTAATTTAACTCCAATAGTGTTGATTTAACACTGGCAGATTTACTGTGTACCCAAAGCTCATGACCATATCAGGGTTTGAAGTAGACAGAGAGCTTTGCCTTCTGGCTCATTTCTCTTCAACAAAACAGACCAGTACTGTGTACAGACACACACAGATTAAAAAATAGTCATATATAGTCTTAAAAATAATAATTTAAAACCTATTATGCCCCTTTTCTAAAAGTAAATGCAGTTCACTGGGGCCCTAAATGAAATGTCTTTGACAGGCTTTGTTTAAAATACCAAAATATTTAAGCATTAACGTTGCTCAGCCTTTCTAAGCAGCTCTACTCAGAATGGTTGTGGAGATTTGTATTGAAACAGCAAGTAAAAAGGACGGAAAGGAAAAAAAGCTTATACTTATTACACTTTGTTCACATTATTATAATCATAATTTATTTAATGAACAACTGTAAATGCTACAGTTTACATTTTACAAACTTTTCCATTGTTTACATAGTAAGAAAAGAATTTCACTGTGATGTGGCCTTTTTAAATACACACAGAGAGAAAGAGAGGGACAGGGCAGAATATTGCTATGTCCAAGCGAGCATGCATATATGTTTGTTTGTATCTTTCTGTATGTGGCGGGGATTGGGGTGGGGTGGGGGAGCAGAAATCATTTGGTGTTTGGTCTGCTCGGATAGATGTGCCCCTGGGTACTTCCTGGAGAGTGTTCTAGGATGGGGGCTGCCTCTTTCCTGTCATCCAGAATTACATTCCTCAGCCTTCGCACGTGGCCGGGGACGGGCAGCAGTGACAGAGACATCACCTAGTTGCCTGTGTTTGACAAATAGCTTCAGTCAAGCATGATAGACTGAAGACGAGGCTCTATGTACTTCAGCAGATCCTGTGTTATATGAGTATCTGAGGTTTAGCCAGTGAGATCTGTCCACTTGTGCAAGCCAGGGTGATGTGGGCTGGTCCATATGTCTGTACATGCAGAAGATGCATCTGCGTTTTGTCATATTCCAATGCTTTGATGTGGAGTTGGGGGAGCACTAACATTGATTAGCTGTTGGCATATTGAGCAACTGTGGCCTATCTGCTAAACCTTACCAAGGTACTTACAGTGAAATAATCACCTCACCAGAACACCAGTATTATATACACCAGAATTATGTATATAATATAGAATTTTAAACACAATATGGAAATATGTTAAATAAAACAATAATGATGGTGAAAATGTTGATTAGAGCCTTGCACTATCACAAGCAGCAGGCAACGTTTGTGAAATCGATGCAGTCCATAAAGGACGTGCACTGCATTTCACAGTATAAACAGCCACATCGTGTCTTCAGCTGTAGATACTCCAGGGTAGGTGTGAAACGTTTTCATTGAGCAGCTGTGTGTGCATAATGAAGTAATGATGGTGGTGCGGGTGGGTGTGTGGTAACGCCACCCCCTCGCTGCTGCTAAGAGGATGACTGCTGAGGTGAACTCTTAGAAAGTGTATGAGAGAGAGAGAGAGAGAGAGAGAGAGAGAGAACAGTGCAAGAAGTTGTAAGTGTTCTTGTGGCTGAATGATAGATGGCTAAGCTGTGTGGTTCTGTGTGTCTTTTACTATAGCCCAAGCACAAACCCTTCTTCCTCTCTGCATAATTAAGAGCTCCTGAATGTCCCTGGCTATTTTAATACCTCTGTCCATCCTGTGCCAGAGTCAACCATGGTGTACAGAATTTCAATATAATACCCCCTTGCCTTTCCCTCTGCTGCTGGTCATCCATATGCATTAGATGTTCTCTTCTCTAATATATATATATATATATATATATATATATATATATATATATATATATACAGATAGAGAGAGAGAGAGAGAGAGAGAGAGAGAGAGAGAGAGAGAGAGAGAAATAGAGAGAATAAAAGAAAAAAATGCCTGACTTGGTCTCTTTGCATAACCGCTGCACTTGTTTTCCTTATTTCTATCCTGACCACACATCTACACACTTGTGTACGTGTGTACAGCTAGTGTAAGCAGTACTGTTTACTTTCTTGTTGAGAACACAAAGCTTTAACGGCTTCCTCCCCTCAGGAAATGTTGGAGTGCACTATGGATGTAACCTATGGGAAAACAACACACCTCACCAGAGCACTGCAGCAAGATCTGATCTGCTGCCGACTCTCTATAAGTCTAAAGAAACACATCACTCACTAATACATCCTCAGCCCTGGCACCCTCATGTTCGACTTAAACACAGTCATATCTCATGCATATGCTAAATGGTGGATTCATTTAGGATTTGGTAAGATGGTCACTTCATACATTCGCTTATAAAAAAGATTCTTCGCTGTCTGACTAAGGTATCTGTGGTAACACTTACAACTTATTATATTTTCTTCAATACTCCAATGCTCCACAATCTCCAAACCTAATATCTATACATGCTTTTTCTCTATCAAAGGGATCAATACTGAGTCCAAGCCAGTTGTTGCAGTCAAGCTGCAGTAAATGAATCTTTACTGCATGGCTGTTTTTGCCATGTCTTATGACTGAGTATGAACTCCTGTAAAAACAGGTCAGTTTTCTCCAGTACTGTATGCATGACTTTGGTGACAGTGTCTTCCTCTTGCTCAGTATCAGTCAAGAATAACAACAATATAACAGTAGCATTACATTAATCTGTATTGATGCATCAGCCAAAAAGCAAGCAATCAGATTCACTGATGCGACAGTAAACACTGAAGCAGGCTTGTTCCAGCATTATCTGCATGATTCCTCTCTGTATGCTCCCACGTACACTGTTTTACTGCGTATGACAACTGTATTTGACATTTACTAATACAAGTATTACTTGCATTTTGTTTACATAGAAATGTCAAAGTGTCTGGGATTTCATCGTGTCATTTCATACTGACTGCAGACCCCAGTATTGAGTTGCATCGCATCGTGGCAGATTTTGAGGCATTGAAAATCATTGGCTCATTGGCTAAAAGAATCAATGTAGTATCACATTGTGATGACTTGTGATATACAACCCTAGTATCAGCAAGGTGCCTTCTAACTATTGAACTGGCCAGGCTCTACCCAGGTAAATTACATCACAGGATGCTTTTCTAAGCATATAATGGATGTCCTCAGCACTTAACGAAGGCTGACTAACGGTTTCTCTGATTAATCTGATCAGATGTGATCCAGTTTACTTGTATTTACTGCAGCACAGCATGTGAAACAAAGGTATGTAACTACTGTAACTAGCAAATATAGGACTAATGTAAATACACTATTAACTAGTTTTGTGCAAACTACATGTCTTATGACTTCACACACTGGCCTCAATCCTAGATAAGTAATTTCTATTAGATTAGTTTCTCATATTGTATCATAAAAAAATACTGATACTTTAGATTCAACTTTGCTAATGTGATAACACACAACAGAATTTGACCTCCACATTTAACTCATCAGTGCAGTGAAACACACACTAGTGAACACACTAGGCTGTGAGAAGATGTGCCCGAAGTGGTGGGCAGCCCTATCCACAGTGACTGGGAGCAGTTGGGGGTTAGGTGCCTTGCTCAAGAGCACTTCAGTCATGACCTGCCCGGGGATCAAACTGGTGATCTTCCTATCACAAGACCAGATGCCTAAACACCAGACTACAGCTCCCCCAATACTGATATTGCTACCAAAACTCCTCATAAATACCAGTACAAATTGATACTCTTATTGATGTCGCTCTCCATAATATGGTGCAAGAAATGTGTGGTGACATGCAAAAATTTTTACATTTTTGTAGTACAGTAATTTTTTTATCTGTTTATCTTGAAAATAAATGTGTCAATAAATATATGTTTAAAATAAATGCAAATTAACTTTGTTTCAAGAGCTAATGATAAAAACGAAGTTGAGTTTCTGATGTTGTCATGAATTTGTTCAATTCTGTCAGCAGATTTAACATAATGAGGTATTGATTATCCAAACAAAGCATCTTTAAACAGACTGACATTGTATGTATTAAATCTATTAGTAATGATTATTTTTGCATTTCTACCAACATTTAAAGAACTTTAGATACATTTGCATTGTTGTGATCACACAACTTGTCTCTCTTTAGAAAATGATGGGTTTTCTTAGGTTGTACAATGTAATAAATGTAATTTTCACTGTCACTTTAAGTCACAGAGGAGATCCAAACCTTTTAGTCACACGTACACACATTTGTATTTTAAGGCATAAATGCTAACAGATAACAATAGTTAGTTTCACACTAACAATAGTGTTTTTTTGTTTTCTTAATTTTTTTTCCCAAAAAGTCAAATACGTTTCACAGATCAAGCAAATAACATTCATTATCTCATAACAGTGCAGCATGGTAAGGTCTGGGATCTATGAGATAGTAGAAGAACTATTGATTTTCATAGCTGGCATGTTGACTAGAGCCACTTTGAGAGGGCCAAAATATTATGGCCAGACAACTGGGTCAGAGCATCTCTGAAGTGACGAGGCTTGTGTGGTTCAGTAGTCAGTAGCTACAAACAGTGGTCTTCGAGTTCCCCAAACTTCAATCTAATTGAGCATCTGTGGGATGTGCCACACAAACACCTCTGATCCCTGGCAACACTATTTCACAACTTTACAGTGTTTAAAGGATCTGCTGCTAATGTCTTTATCACCAGTTACCACAGTTCTTCAGAAGTCTTGAGTCCATGCCTTAGTGGATTGGATCAACATCATATTAGCAGACTGGTAGTCACCATAACTGATGACAATTTGCAGTCTATTTATTGCAAAATAAACATGTGACTGAAATATAACTATAGAAAATAATTGTGCTCAGGCAACATAACTGCAACCAGGTTATTATGTAGTAACTGTGACAGTTCTGTCTTCACCATACCCACTGTCACTTGGGTCAGGATATGGTCCCTTATCTCTCTCCCTATTATCTCTCTATTATCTCTCTGTCTCATTCTATCTCAATTTACAACATAGACTATTCTATAGAAGCGAGTGATCTCATTAAGAGTTGGCATTTGGCAGAGTAGTAGAAATGTTGTGCATAAGTGTGTTTCAGATTTCATTTTTCTGAGAAGTATTTAATTTGTTAAAAAGCATTCCCCCACTTTGTTTATTTCACTGATGTCAGCATTCTGTTTTATAGCTTACTCAAAGTGCCTCACATCCAGTTAAGCTATTTGCAGTGTTACAATAAACATATCACTCATATAGCAAACGATGCAGACACAACACACATTGCTCAAAGCTGATTAACAAGTGGTGACGCGTTGTATATATACAGTCGCGAAGCCTTAGTACTTGAACTGCTTTACTGCAGCTTTTTACAGAACACGTGAGTGAATCTTGTTTAGAGATTGCAGTTGCAAAGGGAGATGCATTTCTGTTTATTTTTGGTGGTATAACAGGAGTCCAGATGTAGTTTTTGATGCTCTAAGAATGCTTCTGAGACTACGGCTCTATTGTTTTGACTGCTTCTTAGCATTGTACTCTTTTCTCTATGTTTTGTTGTTTCTGGGGCAAACATATCTTTTTTTACCCCACTCTTTCCTCCAGCCCCGTTCTGTTTTGATGGCCCAGTTTAGCTAGTGTTTACCCAGAGCTGCTCCCTTTTACTTCTGCATCATAGCATGGTGGGAATCCTCCCCACAGCTCTTGAGAACATATTGGGAAATGAGAAATTGGTAGTGTTGCAGTTCAAGACCACATTGCAGCATGATGGGCAGTAAACCCCCTCTACCCACTCCCTTATATATATATATATATATATATATATATATATATAGCTAGTATCTCTGTTTAAAATGTCTGAAGGTGAATTAATAAAATAGTGATACAGTGAGATGAAGCTATGGGATGTGGTCATGATTGTTCAGACATGCCTGCATTCTGCTAATGGAGGACTGTGTTAGTAGTCTAATTTGTCCAGATTGATGTAGAGCCTGGAGGAGATGGCAAGCAGAGATCAGTGGGTCTTATTTAGCCTGAAATGGCATTGCTGTTCTCTGGTGTGTGGGGGCTATCTGACTGCTCATCACTGTGCTATGGTCACTGCTGCTGTTAGCCAACACTGAAGTACTCTGAAGAGTTTGTTTATTTCATTCATGTGTATGAGGAGGAAACAGAACAAAATCCCAGAATGACCAGGGACTAGAATTGAAATCTACACTGCTGTCAGTATGCATGAGGGTTGGAGGAGACAGGATGCAGTGGGGTTCCAAAAACAACAGGTGTTATTGCAAGAACACAAGACTGTGGCTCAAAACAAAACTAATACTGTGACTGTGACCTGACTTACACCAAACTTGACTGTGACAATACAAGTCAAGTCAAGTCATTTTTATTTCTATAGCACATTTATAAGACAAGTGCCGACCAAAGTGCTGCACACTAGATAGAATAACATACATAAAACATAAACTATAAAACATAAAACTAAACATAAAAAGAAATGGAAAAGCCCATAAGAGCATTAGCAATAATCTGCTCAGGACTCAAAGGCCTGCGAGAAAAGGTAAGTTTATTAAGTTGGATTTAAAAATATTCTCTGTGGCTGATTCCTAAATTATAAAAATTGGAAGATTGTTCCAAAGTTTTGGAGCAGCTACAGAAAAAGCTTGGTCAGACAGACTTACAAAGTCTGTAGAAATGCTAAGGGAACTAAATAACAACATGATTATTGTGATGTAACTGGGTGTGGAGACACGATATAAACAAGACACATGGAAGACATAAACAAACAGAGAGCACATGGAGACAGGGGCAGGGCCAGGGACGCAGCAAATAGTGGGAGGGTCACAGTTGCATGGACACATTTAATTGTTTCTTGTCATTGATTGGACTCTGGTCTGTGAATTGTTCTGTGTGTTATTCTGTTTAATTTGAGCAATAACAGCATGTTATTCAGTTTGAGGCTCATGGAGGTTCTCCTCCAGCTGCTACTAAAGTCTGATACAGTCAAATACTTTTTTTTCTTTATCAATTTTCTCTTATTTAGTTCAACTTCCATATTTGTTAGTTTATTGTTTTTAATATTTTATAAATTTTGTAAAAATATGCTCTCGTTTTCTTTTTAACAGACACTACTCCTACATAAAAATAAGACCTTAATGAGCAATCTCATTTCCAGTGCTCATTTCGTAGGATTAATGATCCATAAGTTGTGAAAATGCTCAGCAATAAGAGAACAGTTATTATTGTTGCTTGCTTTAAGCCATAAAACACATTCATGTTACAAATAATGAAAGATGTGTTCTCTCTATAACTCTACAGTATTACTTTAAAGCCTGTAAATGGGAAAACACTTTAAATTTGTACTTCCTTCTCTGCTGTCTTGCTTGGTTCATGTTTGTCTTGTGGGAAGCGTTATGCATGTACAAAGTAGGCATCATTAATAGCTTACCAGTGTCTACTTTGCCAGAGTTTATCTGCTTTCTATGTAAACTGGGCAAACCACTCAGAAGGTTGATGTCACTTGCCCCTCCCACTCCAATGTCTCACGTATCTCACTCTTTTTGAATCTAACAATGTAGAAAGTGAAAACAGACATTGTAATATGAGGAGACCGGTCACAAGTTGAACCAGGTATGGGAAAGCAAGTATTGCTCTAAATTACACAAAGTCCTACCCTTCAACAACAACAGCAAATCAGCTTACTGGTAAAGGCATCCACAAGGATAGCCCCACCCCTCCCTTTTGTTGTGGAGCTATTCTGAGAGTCTAGGCTTCTCTTCTTCAGCATTATTGGAGTCAAGTTCTACAAACTTTCATATTCGTCAGATTTTAACAGTGATTTCAGTTCTATGTTTCTATAGCTTTTACTTTCATGTATTTAGATTTCTCCCCATTCAAAAACATAAGAGCCTGGTCTTATATGGCTGGAATAACTGGCCAAAGGCAAAGATTGCTTAAAGCGCTTTGGTGAAATAACTATAAGCTACACTGCAAGCAGAATCACATTAGAAAGTGAAAACTGTACCCAAAAGAAAAATGTATATAGATAAACGTAATGCACTTTTGTTTAATGCTTAAATTTGGTATAACAGAAACTCCCTATATTTCACCCTGTGTCCTCTGCATCACTACACTCTTTGTAACTGGAATCATTGTGTTCAAACCAGGTGGAGCTTCACTGTGTAAGGAGAACTGTGAGAAGTTCAAGTGAAGACAATGGCTTGGTTGGCCAAGAAAAGCTAGTCCACAATGGCTAATCCTATAAGCATTAGCTGTAAGTGCTCAGGGTTACAGATCCCCAGCATCCTCCTCTTGAGATCAATAAGTGCTAAGCTCACTGCTTGACAAATGCAGTGGCGATATAAGAGTTAGTTTCATAAATCTAGCATATAATGATCCCTGCCATCACCTCTGCACAAGCTACCCTGCTCTATACAGTATAATGGTTTCATAAACCCTTCCTGTTTATTATAACACAGATATCCAGCTTATAGTGTATAAGTGGCAAAGTGGAGCTTAATCTAGTGAAGCTTAACTTTTAAATGACCACTTCACCTGAGATTCAAGGTTACTAATACACAATATAGCTAACAGCATCTATCCATCCGTCCGTTATCCCAACCGCTTAATCCTGATCAGGGTAGCAGTTAGTCCCACCTACCCCCTTACTGGGCGCAGGGCCGGGCAAATATTCTAACTAAGCCCAGGACAGGGCACAGCTAACAGCAACATTTTATTCTATGTAGCAATTTTATGTTTGCCGTTTTAAGGCTGGAGATCACAGCCCAAAAAGTACCCTTTATCCACAGTCATTGTTCCCACTGTCAATGCTCACACAGGAAGAGAAATCTTCTCATTAAAAGGATTTTCAAGCTTTGCCACACATTATACGCACATACTTTTTAGTTATACTTGTTCAAAGAATTGGGATATAGAAATAAGTCCAACAGTGGAACAAATTATTGTTATTTCACTACGAAGGTATATATCATGAATATAACTGATAGATTTAATAGAATTAGTCCCAATATTTGCTCCAAGAGCCAGGAGCTATGTTCCCTTATGGCTCCACTTAACCAAATCAGCTCCAGTGATCCCTCTCCATTCTTAGCAGCTTAGTCAATTTCCCTGAGTGGGTTGAGTCTAATAACAGTGACTTTTCTTATTACAAGGAGACATGTCTTTTCTCCATAATCTTCTCCACGGCTCTCTGTGTTTCTATCTTCTTCTCCCTTCACCCTTTATTGTATATGTCCTTCGGTCCTAATTTTAGATCTTTTAAGTCAACAGTGGTTTGACCTTCGTGTTGGATAATCTACAAGGACTTGGTTTTAATTCTGTGGAAGAACATACTTGATGTCCTTCAACACTTTGTTTCTCTGTAGCAAGAAGACCCGACATGCACCATTAGGCTTAATTAGGAATTCACTGAGCTCCTTCATTAAGCATTATTTCCTCTTGTCACACAGATCCTGTAGTTAGAGGCTGTTTGTGGGAAACAATAAGGCGGTGCACTGCGTGTGAGTTTTGGTAAAGAGGGATGGAGGTTAGACAAAGGCATTCAAAGAGACCCTGAAGTAACAAGCCAAACCAAGCACAGATTAGTCTCAGCTGAATTCATGTAAGCACATTGGCACGAGTCGTGTACAGTCATGGCCAGAAGTTCTGCGAATGGCACAAATTTAGTTTTTCACAAAGTTTGCTGTCTCAGTTTTTCAGAACCTTTTGTCTTTGATGTTTATATGGAATAATGAAGTACAATTCTAAGCATTCAATACAAATTTTTATTGACAAAAACACCCAGATTAAACAAAGACTTAATATTTACAGTGTTGACCCTTCTTCTTTAAGACTTAGTTCACCTTGGTATGCTGGACGTCAGCTTCTGGGCAAAATCTTTAGTGATGAAAACCCATTTTTGCCTAATCAGTGTTTGGAGTTGATCAAAATTTCTGGGTTTCTGTTTGTCCATCCTCTTTTAGAGGACTGACCACAGGTTCTCAGTGGGATTGAGATTTGGGGAGTTTCCTGGCCTTTGAGCCAAAATTTCAATGTTTTGTTCACAGAGTCACTTGGTTATCACTTTTGCCTTGTGACATAGTGCTCCATCATGCTGGACATAGCACTGATTATCTCCAAACTGCTCCTGGATCGTTGGGAGAAGTTGCTCTTGGAGGAAGTTTTGATACCATCTCTTATTCATGGCAGTGTTCTTAGTCAAAATTTTGAGTGAACCCCCTCCTGTGGATGAGAAGCAACCCCACACATGAATGGTCATAGGATGCTTTACTGTTGGCATGACACAGCACTTAGGGAATCACTCACCTTTTCTTTTCTGGACAATTATTTTTCCAATGTACCATTTTTATTTATGTACCAAACTGTTTGAAGGGGGCTTCATCAGAGAAAATATCTTTACCCCAGTCCTCTGCTGTCCAATCTCTATACTTACTACAGAAAGTTTCTTTGTCATTGATGTTTTTCTTGGAGAGAGGTGGCTTCTTTGCTGCCCTTCTTGACGCCAAGCCATCCTCCATAAACCTTTGTCTCATCTGTGCGTTCAGATGCACTCACACCTGCGCTATGCCATTCCTGAGCAAGCTCATCACTGGTAGTGACCCGATCACATAGTTGCATCCTTGTTAGGAGACGGTCCTGACACTTGTTCAACTTTCTTCAGCAGTAACGTATCCAAAATTTTGTCTTTTAACTTTTAACTGACTTTTTTCTTCCTCATTATCTTGGAAGAGAATTCTGCCACTGTGTTATTCTTGTCCAAATGGCTATTTACAGATTTCCCCCACTGAGTAATCTGTGCTGTGGTCTCAATTAGGCGTACTCCTGTTTGTTGCTCTCCATGGCTGTGGGATTGTGTCTGATTGAGTCTGTTGAGGATATGAAGGCATGTTCAAAGAGAGCTTTGGTGTCTGGCTGCAGAAGCTGAGGGAGAGAAAAGTGAGCTCATTCATCTGAATATTCCTACTCTGTGGATGACTAATGCAAAATTATCCTCCATACAAGGCATTAAAGCACGTACGCTTTTCTGTAAGAGTGTGTGTATATCTGTGCTGCAGTCTCCAGTAAGAGTAGTAATGTGTGTATGTGTGTAGTTCTGACTCTAGTAAGCAGGCATGTCATTATGGATTACTGGGCTGCAGTGAGGAAGTGTTGTGAAGTGACAGTGGTGAGTGCTCTCTCGCAATCGCTGGAGGCCTCTGTCTAACTGCAGGAAGAATTTTTGCCCCAAGAGATGGGAGTGTTCCGCTCACAATGGCCTAAGCCTCAACCCCACTTCTATGTCAAACCCTTCTAAAGCAGCGGTTCACTGGGAAAAATAAATACCATGTTATCTCTAATCCATGTTCAAAGTTAATGACTTATGTTTTAATAGTTATTCTTTATTATGATTATTTTAGGCATCAGGTAACAGTATGGTGACAAGGATGTTAAACAAATTGAGGTTGTTTAAAAAAACATGGTCTGAGGTAGGTCTTAGGGGTTGACTGATTATTGTCCCTGATCAGTAATCTGAAATGATTCATAATGAGCACTTGAACTCTTGTTTCCATTCCAATAAAATAGCTTAAAATTTGTTATATATTCTCATCTCATACTCATAGTAAAAATGTGATCACATGTCAAGTAAATAGAATCAAATATGATTTCAATGTTTTTACACATGTCTAAAACTCAAAACACTTTGCTTCTGTTTAGAGATGCACCGAATATTCGGCAACCAAAATTATTTGGGCGAAAATGGCAAACACAATTCTTAATTTACATAAATTATTATAAAATTAGTAACTAAACTATTTTTCAAAATAAGTCTTGTAGTTAGTCAGGCATGAATGTTTGTATGTTAATAACTTGGTTTGACATCATTATGTTTAGTAACATGAGTTTAATTGATTATTATTTTATATTTGTATATAAAACAAGACAATAATGAATGAGTATGTATGAAGATGCATGTATGTTACATTATTACTAATATTTAATTAAAAAAACATGAAATAAATTATGAAAATGTCTAAAAATAAAAGATGTAAGTCACATGGATGTTTTGTGAGTTTAATGTTAGTGTCATTGGCTACAGACAATGAAAGACTTCACATTTCTTCTGGTAATTGTGAGACGATCACTACCACTGCAGCCGCTGGAGCACAAACACAAAGCTAAGCGGCTGTATTTTGGCTTCATCATAGCTAGTGTAGTTTAGTAAAGGTTGTGCTTGTAGTCTGTTGTGTTCTTCCATTTCACCACCAAACTGTAACTGTGTTGGTGAATCTGTGTTTTGTTAACTGGTGAGGAAAAGCACAATTCTGAATGTACAGAAAGGTAACAGTGTCATTAAAAACTTCATTATTCAGTATAAATTATTCTGTCTCTATTTATTCAAGTAAACACTGAAAGTGTTTTTTTTTTGCCATTTTGGTTGCCCAATATTCAGTGCATCACAGCTATTCATTGAGGATACAATAAAATGCCTCAGTTGGTATGATTTGGAAATATGTAGCCTTTGCGTTATATGGTTTAGCATTGTATGAGCTCACAAAGGGAGTCCTTCTTCTGGCATTTATTCACCTTGGCTTCCTCTGCTTGAGCCATGTGCATGATGTTCTGCTTTTGCTGAGCATTCATATGCAAGGTCCACTGCTCTCCATCTGCTCAGAGACTAAACTAGAGCGCAAGTTTCATGCTGAACAGTTCTCATTGTTATGCAAGTGGAAACCGCAGTGTTGTAGTCGATTTAAAGGGAAAAAAAAGCTTTGAGATGTATTATCCTGTACTGTTATCATTCTGTGTGTGTTTAAGCACTCTGAGAAAACTTGCTAATCAGTTCTGCTGAGCACATTCCTATCTTTTAAGCACTGGGGTTTCTGTTGGTGTGCAGCGGGAGAAGGCTGCACTGCTGAAGCAACGTCACCAAATGACTGAGCACATCTGTTACCTCTTCTAAACCAAAAAATAAACAATTCTGTGGATAAACAAAGCGTAATCTCATCCTCTCCTGCTGATTTGAGGCATGCAAGAGTGGTTCCAGTAGTCAGAATCCCAGATCCTAGCCATGACGTGACCTCAGCCACAGATCAGAAACTGACATGTTTGTAATGGCATTATGATTGATGAGCGTGACGTGTGATGTGCTTGACCTTGAGGCATGTGCTTGACCTTATTTTCACGGATCGTGAAATGGCTAGAGCTTGATTTTGGCGCTGTCCAACAATGATCTGTTGCCTGACCTTATTAAGTAGGCACCATTACACAGAGAGAGGGAGGATACTTGTTAGTGTACTAGTAGCTGTAGTCATACAGTTTTAAGATGTGCTTAAAGTAAAATTATTTGCTGAAAGCAATCTTATAATGAGAAATCAGGACTATACATTCACTAGACTCTGTATTACCAGACAGCACTCACTGATCACCACCTATTTTATGGGCATAGTATTATAGACAGGTCATAATAGGTCATATAGGTAATCTGTTATCATGGGAAGTCTACTAATACAATACATGGGCTATCAATAGTACACCAGTACACTGCAAAAACATCACTACTTGAAATAAGCCAAATATTCCTAAATGTGATAATTTTTTCTTGTTTTCAGAAAAAAAATCTGCCAATGGGGTAAGCAAAAGTTGTTTGGCTAGAATTCTTATAACTAGCAAATGAATCTAACTCATATGTGTTTGTAAATTAAACTAAATGGTCAAGAATGAAAGAAAATTGTGCTTCTTACAAGCAAAAATTGTTTTTCTTAAGAAATATTTTTCTAAATGAGTGTTACGAACTCTTGATTTAGAGTCATTAATTACATTTCTTAAATTGAGAATTTGTTTAAGTGGCCTTATTCTTTAAATAAGAAAAATAATCTTTTCTAATTCTTATTCTGAAATTTCAAACAAACCATAGTCATACCCTGTAACTGGTAAATAAAGCTCAAGATGAGCTGAAATATCTTAAGTAAAAGTTAGGCATATGTTCTTAGAATGAGCTTAATTTTTTTGTGCAAAACTTGCTTGTTAAGAATATAATTTACTTTTTAGACAAAAATAAGAAAAAATGTCCATAAACAAGGGCGTTTTTTTCGTTCTTTTTTACACTAAAAAAAGACTTTACTTCTACCACTACAACTAATAGTGGAAGTGATAGCACATTATGTTATTAAATCTGGTGTCTTACATAGATTGTCAATGCAAATGTAGTTGAATTTTACCTTCCAGTGCCGAGGTCTCTGGAGCCACTTTGCATAGCCTGATTGTATGAGACCTGAGGCATCACAGTGTTTTCCTGAGAGCCGGCTGAGCATGTTTACCCATCTATGCAAGGTACAAAATGGTACTAATGTGCCATTAGTATATCATATCATCATACAAGTTCTGTTATGATCACACTTGGGAGCCTCTGTTCTGCTTTGTTTTGCATGAAGTAAATCAATAATTTTTTAAAACCTGTTACATTAGTTTTTACTGTCAGTAAGGGCTGTTACTGCAGTAACAGTTAACTGTTATCAGACACAGGCCCTGCTAGATTATAATATGTAGATATAGATTATATGTTACTTTTCACTAGTGCTGGGAAATGAGTTGTTTTGGCCGTGAAATGTGCGCCTGAAGAATTTTGACCTTTATATTACAAGTGAACAGTTTTTGTAGCACCATTTGGAAGGTGGTTTGGGTTTTGCAGACTGATGAATATGACTTTTTCTTGATATGATATACACATTAAGGTTATGCTCAGTGTAAATCTGTTCTGTGCTACTGGAGAGAGACAGTCAACAACTGAGGTGTTACAACCAGTGTTAATCAGGAGCCTGTTTATGCAAATCTAAGCAGCAGTCACAAACACCTCAAGCCCTCAGCTGCAAACTCTAATCACTTAAACATTTCACAGCTATAGAATTCTGTACTCACAGAAGTAATGATATTATTGAAGAGGAAAAAAAAACATTTTTGCATGACATTGCATTTCAGATGCTAATGAGGACTTGGGGGTTTGGGAGTTTTTGGATTTTGGGGAGCTCTGTAGAGCCTTTTCTGTTGGCTTTGATCTTACCTTAGAAGTTCTGTTTTACTGAGTCTGTCACTTTCAAAGTAGTGAATGCAGACTGTATCCCAGTTTGAAATGCTACTTAAATTGAGTAGATAAGGAGAATATAATTTTGTGTGGAACTGAAGAGGTTTAATGATATTGTCAGTACTCTGTTGTATATGGTGAACAGTTTATTCTAATAGGTCCCCAACTTAGGTCTTTTGACCATCGTTCCTGTTGAGTTGAAATCAAAGTTTTCACTAGGGATGCAAAAAATATTCTGCAACAAATGTTTTTCGGCCAAAAATGGCAAAAAAAAACCCACACTTTCAGTCCATAATTTATTCCAAACAATGAAATTTTTAATGACACTGTTAACTTTTCAGACAGTCAGAATTATGTTTTTCCTCACCAAAAAAACTGATTCACCAGCACAGTTACAGTTTGGTGGTGAAATGGAAGAAGACAACAAACTTCAAGCACAACCTTTACTAAACTTCACTTGTTATGATGAAGCCAGAATACAGCCGCTTAGCTTTGTGTTTGTGCTCCGACGGCTGCAGTGTTAGTGATCGTCTTACAATTACAAGAAGAAATGTGAAGTGTTTCAGTGTCTGTAGCCAGTGACACTCACATTAAACACTCGAAACATCCATATGACATATCATTCATTTTAGACATTTTCATCATTTTGTTTCATGTTTTTAATTAAACATGAGTAATAATGTAACATACATACATCTTCAAACATATTAACATATTATTGTATTTGTCATTTTTCTAACCTTTATTTTATATATAAATATAAAAGAATAATCAATTAAGCTCATGTTATTAAACCTAATGATCAAGCCAACTTATTAAATGTCACAAGGACTTGGACAAGGCAGATGCACCATGGGTCAAAATAAGGCTTTATTGTCAAAAACACTAAACTGAAGCTATAGCTGAGGTAACTAGACATGAGCAACAGAACAAAATATGTCAAGGTAGACATTACAATGATGGGAAGACAATACAATGACAGATGAGGACTTTGAGACATGTGGGAACCTTTATATCAAACATAATCAGACCAGGGATGAGGGACCAGGGCTGTGCAATGACAAGACACTTTTGGCTGATGGCAAGACTACACATGACATGGCGAGGGCGGAGACATGACAGAACATAAACAAAACAACATGTGGACACAACACTGGGGCACAGATGAGGCTGTAAGGGGAAGGTCCTATATTAAAATACAGATAGCCTTTCCTGACTAACTACAAGGCTCATTTTGGGAAATAGTTTAGTTACTAATTATATAATCATTTATAAAAATGAAGAACAAGGTTCAGTATTCAGTATTGGGCCAAATGTTTCATTTTGTTCAGTTTTTGTTTTGGAAAAATGAATCATTTTAGTGCATCCCTAGTTTTTACAACTGTAATATCAGCATCATTTTTCAACATCATATCTTCAACCTAATTTCAGTATTGCAGATAAACAGCACTCAAACATTATGATCATATACTGCTTCCAAATGACATAACAAAATTAATTATGTTTACTATTTCCTCTTAATTACTATGTATTTTCATACCATTACAAAGACATTTTTGGGTAATAGTGATAGTTTTTCACCTCTTATCTTAATTTTGAAGCACATGAAGGTTTAGGGGTATGTGTATATGTGAATCCCTTCTTTCTCTCTTTCTCTGTGCCACTATCGCTCTCTTTTTCCTTGTGTTATTTCATTCATCCAGGCTTTTTTTGTTCCCTGACTCTGCAGATGGCCATGTCTGGGCATTAATATTGGATAATCTCTCCCGAGACGGCTGAAGAATGTGAACCACATTCTGCAGTCAGTAATTAAAAGACTTTAGGTTTTGCTGGCTAGCTATTCATGCCATCTCTCTAGCTCCTTTAGTGAAATTAAGAACAGCTTACCCAAAAGTAACATAAATATTGATTGCTGGCTTCTTTCCGTTGTCTTTGCAGAGGGATGCCAAGGGTCAGTATCTGTTTGATCTCATCTGCCACCATCTGAACCTACTGGAGAAGGATTATTTTGGCATCAGATATGTGGACCCAGACAAGCAACGGGTGAGTATCTGCACATACACCACAAAGTAAATGTGCATACATATAATACATAATATTTATATACAGAGTTACATTTTGTTGATTTACAGGTGAAAATAATGTAACCATCCTCTACATAAAACATACTTGCACATTTTAATGTACCGTATATTTACAGTGTGTTGGTGGAATGTATCCTATTGAGTAAAAAAAAACATAAAACATGCAAAACTTAAGGAAAGGCATATTTAATATGGTTTTATTTTAGTCAGTAAGTGAAATAGTGTTTGTTTTAAAAACTGGAAATATATTTGTAGGCGTAATTATTCTCATATAGAAAATCAAGCATGTACACACCCCTTATTTCTCTTCTATATTGTTGACCATCTTTTTCCAAAGTCCAGTTTGTGCATAGTGTTGTGAGCCTCCCACATAGCATATTGGGTTTCAGCCCTAACTTGGGCAACCACTTGTCAACCTGGGAGCCCTTTGGTGAGACTCCTAGTCATACCTTTACCTACAAATGTAACATTAAGGAAATTGTCTGGATATGAGTGTCTGCTAAATGCTGAAAATGTAAAGCCACTGGCATTAATATTGAGTTTTGCAGCTATAACAGCCTCCACTCTTCTGAAAAGGCTTTCCAAAAGACTTTGTGTCAGTGGGAATATGTGCTCATTCAAGCAAAAGAGCTTTTGTGAGGTCAGGCTCTGATGTTAGACAAGAAGGCCTGGCTCACAATCAACTTTCTAATTCATCCCAAAGGCGTTCACTGAGGTTCAGATCAGGCCACCTCTGTACAAGATGAAAAGGCCTTCCTCTATTGCAAAAAACAAAAACAAAACATTGGGAGAGACTAAATATATGAAATGTCTTTGTAAGCTCTAACATTAATATTAGTTACTCTTCACTAGTATTAGGTTGATTGGCCTAAAGCCTAAGAAACAGCCCCAGACCCGTGTTGTTTTAGTGCTGGTGTAATGGCAGCTCGGAGCTGTAGTTAGTGGTACCACAGAGTATATGTGATTTTTGCATGTTACAGACTTCAGCACTTTGGAAATGCTCTGTGTCTGTTGCTCCTAGTCACGTCCATTTCACAATGCAGTACTGGGGCAAACCTAGTACAGTGAACCCATTGATTTCTGCACAAACTTATAATCACATAATACATTTGTTTTAATGATGACTTAAACCCTCTGCAATATTGCTGCAACAGATACCTTCAAATCAACGCCCAGCACCTACCTTTCCACTACTGTTGCAGTGGCACCTCCTAAATAACATCAGGTAATCAGGGATACTGTGCTCAGAACCAATAGAGGCAGCAACAGATGGACTACAGTGACTGTCCACCTGTGTAATTACGTAATGTAGAAATTATGCATGTGGACATAAAAAAAACGATAATTGAGTGTAAGAACAAGATTTCATTGACCTTTCTTTAGAGGAAATGGGTCACTTTCCTTACTTTACACAAGCTGGTAGTAAGACCAGACATTTACAGTATTAGTGAGAAATATGGAGATCATGCACCTCTCAGAAACGTATGTTCTGTGTAGTGTGCTGTGCTGGGTGTCACCACTGATTTCCTGAATTGATTAGATTCCGATTCACAAGGTCCCAGTTTGATTCGATTTCCAATTTGATTTGATATCGATTCATTTAAGAGTATTTCAGTTACAGTAACAGGTTTTGTTTGGACATGAAAACTAATGTTGTAATTGTACAAGGAACACGCAAACTACCATTATTACAAATATGAGTGTTTACATGAAGAATTAACCCAAACACACACCCCTCACAGTTTACACACACACACACACACCTCACATTTTATACACACACACACACACCTCACATTTTACACGTACACACACACCTCACATTTTATACACACACACACACACCTCACATTTTACACACACACACCCCTCACATTTTATACACACACACACACACACACACCTCACATTTTACACACACACACACCTCACATTTTACACACACACACACCTCACATTTTATACACACATACACACACCTCACATTTTATACACACACACACACACACACACACACACACACACCTCACATTTTACACACACACACACACACACACACACACACACACCTTACATTTTACACACACACACACACACACACGCACGCACGCACGCACACACACACACCCCTCACATTTTACACACACTCACACACACACACACACCTCACATTTTACACACACACACACACACACACACACACACACACACACACACACGTGTAAAGAGTGAGGCACACAGATCTCTGAGTTTTACTTTGTGTGTTAATACAGAATATAAATTTATGAACTTTATGGATTTGTGTGAATTAGAAAGTCAGTCTGATACATTTTTACAGACATTCCTGTCAACAAACTTAATGAAGTAACAACATGAATATTAAATGTAAATACGAGCACTGCT